>MU786541.1:0-19013 GCA_026770625.1 Nicotiana glauca | reverse complement strand
GCCTATCCCGTTCCTTTGTCCGGCCTGGTACTAAGAGGCACCCAGCAATGGCAATGCTTAATTCTGTAAGGATGGAACCCAACAAGGAGCTGATGGAAAGGTTTGAAAAGTTGTTTGATGAGGTGAATATGATGGAGGCAGGCGAAGGTCCAAGCAAAGCAGATGTGCAGTTTGTGGGGGCCCGTGCAAAGCTTAATAATTGGGAAGCTACTCCTCTTCCTACCCGAAGGGAGTCGTGGTAGTTAGTTTTGATTTTCCTTTCAATTTAATCTGGATTATTTTCAAGGTTGTAATTCGGATGCTATGTTCCATCCGTTTGGATGAGTTAAACCTTGTTATCTTACAATTTTAATGAAATGCAATTTCCTTTCTTTTTCATTCCTGATAGCTTTTATTTTGTCTTTCTTTTCTTTCTTGTACAGCCCCTTTTATGCTAGTATCACTGATGTGTCATGCATGCGGAGTCTTCGGCCTAGTCTTGATTACTAATTTAACTCCGAAATAATAATACAAGAAATTAAGTGTGATGACGAGGTAGAATATGATGATGAGGAAGCCTTTGAAAAAATCAGTAAAGAATTAAGTCAATTTGAGGAAAAACCCAAACCTAATCTGAACGACACGGAGGCGATCAATTTAGGGGATCAGGAGGATGTACGGGAAACAAAAATAAGTGTCCATTTGGAGCCTCCGCTCAGAGAAGAGATAATCGAGGTGCTACTTGAGTACAAAGATGTTTTTGCGTGGTCATATGACGATATGCCAGGTTTAAGTACCGACTTGGTTGTCCACAAATTGCCTACCAACCCAGCATGCCCTCCTGTCAAGCAGAAGTTGAGAAAATTCAAAACAGATATCAGTGTAAAAATCAAAGAAGAGGTCACCAAGCAGTTTGATACAAAGGTCATCCGGGTCACTCGGTATCCCACTTGGTTAGCTAATGTTGTGCCTGTGCCAAAGAAGGATGGAAAGACCCGAGTGTGCGTTGATTACCATGATCTTCATAAAGCAAGTCCAAAAGAAAACTTCCCACTACCAAACATCCATATATTGATTGACAATTGTGCCAAACATGAGATTGGTTCCTTCGTGGATTGTTATGCGGGCTATTACCAGATTTTAATGGATGAGGAGGATGCGGAAAAGATGGCATTCATCACGCCTTGGGGGACGTATTGTTATAGGGTCATGCCATTTGGGTTGAAGAACGCAGGGTCAACATATATGAGGGCTATGACCACCATGTTCCATGATATGATACATTGGGAAATTGAAGTCTATGTAGACGACGTGATTATAAAATCGAGAAAGTAGTGTGACCATGTCAAAGACCTGAGGAAATTTTTTCAGAGGCTCCGCAGGTACAACCTCAAACTTAATCCGGCGAAGTGTGCATTTGGAGTCCCGTCAAGGAAGCTGTTGGGGTTTGTGGTAAGTCGACGCGGTATTGAGTTAGACCTGTCCAAAATCAAAGCCATTCAGGAGTTACCACCACCAAAAAGCAAGAAAGAGGTGATGAGTTTGCTCGGCGGGTTGAATTATATCAGCAGGTTCATTGCCCAGCTCATGACAACTTGCGAGCCTATCTTCAAGCTGCTAAAGAAAGATGCTGCGGTCAGATGGACGGATGAATGTCAGGCAGCATTCGACAGGATTAAGGAGTATTTGGCCAATCCACCTGTGTTGGTTCCACCAGAGCCGGGAAGACCCTTGATCCTCTATCTGACAGTTTTGGACAACTCTTTTTGTTGTGTAATGGGATATCATGAAATCATGGGAAAGAAAGAGCAGGCGATTTACTACCTCAACAAGAAGTTAACATCTTATGAGGTAAAATACACTCACCTTGAGAGGACGTGTTGTGCTTTAACTTGGGTAGCGCAGAAACTGAAACATTACTTGTCATCATATACCACCTATCTCATTTCGCGGTTGGACCCATTGAAGTACATTTTTCAGAAGCCCATGCCCACAGGGAGGCTTGCGAAGTGGCAAATCTTGCTCACGGAATTTGATATTGTCTACGTGACCTGTACTGCGATGAAAGCACAAGCAGTGGCTGATCATTTAGCTGAGAACCCAGTTGATGATGAAAATGAACCTTTGAAGACATACTTCCCTGATGAGGAGACAATGCATATCAAGGAATCAGAACAAGATGAAAAACTGGGGTAGAAGTTGTTCTTTGATGGGGCTGCCAATACCAAAGGCGTTGGGATAGGAGGGGTACTTATTTCTGAGACAGGGCAACACTACCCTTTTACAGCTCAACTTCGCTTCTACTGCACCAATAACATGGCTGAATACGAGGCATGTATCTTGGGTTTGAGATTGGCTATAGACATGGGTGTCCAGGAGATCTTGGTCATGGGCGACTCGGATCTTCTGGTGCATCAGATTCAGGGAGAATGGGAGACGCGAGACTTAAAGATCATACCATACCGACATTGTTTGCATGAACTTTGTCAACGGTTTCAGTCTATAGACTTCAGGAATATCCCAAGGATTCATAATGAAGTTGCTGACGCTTTGGCCACTTTGGCATCGATGTTGCATCACCCAGATAAGGCGTACGTGGACCGATTGAAGATTCAGGTTTGAGATCAGCACGCCTATTGTAACATGGTGGAAGAGGAGCTTGATGATGAGCCATGGTTTCATGATATCAAAGAATACCTCAGGATAGGAGTATATCCGGCACAGGCCACAGGGGATCAAAAGAGATCCATTAGACGCTTAGCAGATGGATTTTTCCTTAGTGGGGGAGTGTTGTACAAAAGAACCCCAGATCTTGGTTTACTGAGGTGCATGGATGCTAAACAGGCCACATCTATCATGACCGAGGTACATGCGGGAGTCTGTGGACCTCATTTGAGTAGATATGTTGGCCAAGAAGATTCTTCGAGCAGGATATTATTGGCTCACTATGGAGCCGGATTGTATCAGTTTCGTGCGCAAGTGTCATCAGTGCCAAGTACACAAAGATTTGATTCATTCTCCACCATCCGAATTGCACACAATTTCGGCACCATGGCCCTTTGTTGCTTGGGAAATGGATGTCATTGGGCTAATCGAGCCAGCGGCGTCAAATGGGCACAGGTTTATTCTGGTAGCCATTGATTATTTCACTAAGTAGATTGAGGCAAAAACTTTCAAATTGGTGACCAAGAAGGCAGTGGTCGATTTTGTGCGTTCGAATATTATTTGTCGATTCGGAATCCCGAAGGTAATTATCACAGATAACGGTGCCAATCTCAATAGCCATTTAATGCTAGAGACATGTCAACAGTTTAAGATCACGCACCGCAATTCCACCCCAAATCGTCCTAAGGCTAATGGAACAGTCGAGGCAGCTAACAAGAACATCAAGAAGATACTTCGGAAAATGGTGGAAGGGTCCAGGCAATGGCATGAGAAGTTACCTTTCGCCCTGTTAGGCTATCGCACTACTGTTCGCACTTCAGTAGGGGCGACTCCTTATTCATTGGTATACGGCACGGAAGCAGTAATACCTACAGAGGTTGAAATACCATCCCTTCGGATTATCGCTGAGGCGGAAATTGACGATGCCGAATGGGTCAAGGCCCGATTGGAGCAACTGAGCTTGATTGATAAAAAGAGATTGGCAGCAGTATGTCACGGACAATTGTACCAACAGATAATGGCAAGAGCATATAACAAGAAAGTATGTCCATGGAAGTTTGAAGTAGGGCAATTGGTGCTAAGGCGTATCTTACCTCATTGGGCCGAAGCAAAAGGAAAGTTCGCCCCCAACTGCCAGGGGCCATTTGTTGTAACCCAAGTGTTGTCCAATGGTGCATTGTATCTAACATATGTGGAAGGGAAATGTGTAGAAATGGCTATCAACTCTGATGCAGTCAAGCGATACTATGTATGATTTCTTTATCTAAATGTACCTAATTGTATTTGGCATGTTTTGAGATTGAAATGACGAAGGCATTTTGTTCTGCTATCCAAACACTTTATCCTTTGTTATCCCTTTGAGCCTTATTCTATTTTTCTTTCATACCCCTCTTTCGGAATCAATAATAAACGCGAAAACCCGAACGGGGAAAGTAAGTGGAAAAACAAGAGAAAAACAGTGAAAAGAAAAGAAGAGAAAAGAAAAGAAAAAAAAGAGAAAAAAAAAGGAAAGAAAAAAAAAGAAGAAAAAAAAGAGAAAAGGAAAAGAAAAGAAAAGAAAAGAAAAGAGAATGAAAAGAAAAAAAGGGGCAAAAGTGAAAAATGAAAGATCGCAACAACGAAGTAATTTCACTACTAAACTATGTTTGACTTGATCCCAATAGGGTACGTAGGCAGCCTCCCTATGAGGTTCAGTCATACCAAAATAAAAGTCCAAAAGTCCCCAAGGAAGAAACTGGGGCAGAAGTTGTGGTTGTGCAAGAGATTTGATTCCGAAAGTTGTAATGTTGAACCCACGTCGAATTGTTTTGAGCCCTTGATACCCTTTCTTTCTAACCCCGTCCAAAATCCTGCATTACGGTCCTAAGAAATACCTTCTAATCAAGTCTTCAGGAAATGCCAAGTCGAGCAAGTAGAGGTGATTCATGCCAGGGACAACACTCTGGTCCAAGCAGAAAAATAATAAAAATGAGAGAGTCTTATTGGTGAAAACCCTCACGGGCACCGTAAGGCAAAGATAGTTTAGAGAAATAAAAATGAGAGATTCTTATTGGTGAAAACCCTCACGGGCACCATAAGGCGATGGAAGCTGAGAGAAATAAAAAATGAGAGAGTCTTATTGGTGAAAACCCTCACGGGCACCGTAAGGCGACAGGAGCTAAGAGAAATCAAAAATGAGAGAGTCTTATTGGTGAAAACCCTCACGGGCACTGTAAGGCGAAGGTGAGTTTTTATATGGGCAGATGAAACAAGTTTGTGGTTAAAAATTGCTCAAAACATGGCAAGACAAGCAAGGTTTGGGTTTTTGGTGAAAATCAGGTTATGCAAGTCGGGAACAAAAAATAGGGCAATTGAAAGCTGATTGGTTGGACAGACTAGGCTGGCTAATCCAAAATGCATGGCATGACCAATGGTACCAGCCGTTCCACTCAGATAAGTTCTATCCTCCTCTCTTCATTACAAATCATCCGTTTTCAGGGTCTTTCTATCATTAACCTTAGAGGTCATTGCATTTCATTCTCTTGAAGTCTGTAAGATGTTCAGTGTCAGTTCTGTTTAAAAACAAGAGAAGGACGTCAAGGCTAACTACCAGCTTCCCAGTTGTACAGCGCAACTAGGCTGGAATATACCAAAGATGTCAAAAGAAAGTAAGGTATGAAGGACCAATGAAAGTCCCACCGGCGGGTTGATAAGATAATGGTGGGGGAGAAGCAAAGTTTCAAAAGAGGGGTCAGAAACACAAAACAACAATACGGGATAAAGCATTTGGGTCATCAAAGTC
Organism: Nicotiana glauca; assembly: GCA_026770625.1. Lineage (NCBI taxonomy): Eukaryota > Viridiplantae > Streptophyta > Magnoliopsida > Solanales > Solanaceae > Nicotiana > Nicotiana glauca. The sequence goes on along the minus strand of MU786541.1, from coordinate 13,588 downwards.
AGGGGGTTGAAAGTCAGTCAGGAAATCGAAGCGTTTCAAAGCAAGTCCAGGGGAAACAAGTTAGAGCAGAACCGGAAGCAGGTACATACCCAACAAGAATGCCAGCGGCTAACCACCATTTTATATTAACAAATCTTTCTTTGATTGAGACAGGGGCAGAAAGCTTTCTTTGTCTGTTTTGTTGCAATCAGGAGCCCACCTGGACAACAATGGAATACATTTTAAGTTTCAGCAATCAGGCATCCACCTGGAGAACAAGGGAAGTACAATTCAATTTTAGCTTTTAATCTTAATATTTGATAACATGATGTGCCCAGCCACCAAACTGGGGCAGGAAATTTTCCTTGTTTGTTTATTTTGTTGCAAGCAGGCGCCCACCTGGAGAACAAGGGAATACTTTTCAAATTCAACAATCAGGAGCCCACTTGGAGAACAAGGGAATGCTTTTCAAATTTCAGCAATCAGGAGCCCACCTGGAGAACAAGGGAATACATTTCAAAGTTTCAGCAGTCAGGCACCCACCTGGAAAAGAAGGGAAGTATAATGCACATTTTATTTTTCAAGTTTTAATATTTGGTAACATAACGCGCCTAGTTATCATACTGGGGCAGAAAATTTTCTTTGTTTCGTCTGTTTTGTTGCAATCAGGAGCCCACCTGGAGAACAAAGGAATACTTTTCAAATTCAGCAATCAGGAGCCCACTTGGAGAACAAGGGAATGCTTTTCAAATTTCAGCAATTAGGAGCCCACCTGGAGAACAAGGGAATACGTTTCAAGTTCAGCAATTAGGCGCCCACCTGGAGAACAAGGGAAGTACAATTCAAATTTTAGCTGAAGTTTAATATTTGATAACATGATGTGCCCAGTCACCAAATTGGGGCAGAAAATTTTCTTTGTTTGTTTATTTTATTGCAGTCAGGAGCCTACCTGGAGAACAAGGGAATACTTTTCAAGCATCGCAGTCAGGAGCCTACCTAGAGAACAAGGGAATACTTTTCAAGCGTCCCCAATCAGGAGCCCGCCTGGAGAATAGAGGCACATATGTCAAATTTCAGCAGTCAAGCATCACTCGGAGGAATGGCAAAACATCGCCAATCATAATGCAAGGCAATAACACAAGAAGTCCAGTGAAAAACAAGTTCAAGGCCACACAAGAGCAAGTTTGAAGACATAGATAGGACCTTTTTGTAATCCATAGATCATAGCTTAGGCTAGCTTCTTTTTATATGTACACGGTGTAATAAGGAGGTCAGCAAGCAGTAGCTGCAGCAACAGCAGTGAAATCACAGCTCCCGGTAGTCCCAGCTACCAAACCTTCCCGAACTACACTAACCTGGTTCCTGTTTAGCCCAGGATATGTAGGCAACCTCTGAAGCAGGGCTCGGTCAGCTCTTTCAAAAATGCTTCACACGGAATATGCGAACGGGCAAAAATCGCTCGTTTTCGCTCACTTATCTTTGTACGAAAAGTCTTCGTGTTTCCGGGCAAAGAGGGCAGCTGTGAGCACGTGATTTTTGCCCTAAGCAAATTATTTCCAAAAATTCAAATAAAATAATTTCTTTATTATTTTACAATTTTTGTGAATTTTTTGTGTTATTGTTTGCATTTTATTTGGTGCATTTTAATTCATATGAAAATACTAAAAATATATATTTGGCATTCGAATTTAGGAATTAACTTCATATTTTACGATTAATTAGGGATTAATTTGTTTTTAGAACAAAATATAAAGAAAATAACAAAAATAGTCCACTTTTGTATTTTTAATTGGTAATTGTTGAATTTGTCAAAAAATAGATTTTAAACAGTTTTAGGAATTAATTAGTTTAACTTTGGGAAGTATATTAGGTCTTTATTTTAATTTTTTGCATTTCTAATAAAATCATAAAATACAATATGAAATACGAAAAACAAATTAAGAAACGAAAACAAGGAAAAAGAGAAATAAAAGGAAAAAGTGAAAGTGGGCTCAATAAGAAGACCAATTAGGCCATTCTGCCTATACCTAAATGCCTAAACTAAGTCCATAATCGTTAAAGACCAGCCCAACACCCTTAGCCCAAGCCAGACTTCCCCAAACTCTGTCTCGATCCATGCCCGTTCCCAATAACCGGCTTGCCCCGCCCATAATTAAAACGACATCGTTTTGGGCCAAATGAATCTGGATCGTCGAGGTCCCATAGATCAACGGCTCCTAATTGGGGGTCAATTAATATTTAACGGTCGGAATCGCCATACCCCTCCCTCCTCCCCCCATTTCATCTCCCAAACGTAACTCTAGTGTAACGCCGTCCCTCCGCCCTGAGCCGCCGCCGGAATTCGCCCCACTGCGGCTGTCGGCGTCCAATCACGCCCAATTTTTCACCATTGACTCCTCCTTCCCTCCTCTTTCCACTTCTACCCTTGAAATCCTTCGAACCCCAGCCAAAAGCCTCGAATAATCAAAATTCTAGTGCCGCCACCACCGTGCACGGCGGCGCTGCCATTCAAATTCAACCAAATCCATATCCCACAATCCCCGGACCTCCCTCATCCCTAATCCCTAACTAAATCCCCTCAAATCCCGTCAGAAATAGACGAATTGCAAATCTAGGGTTCGGATGGTTCAAACATTTTGGGGCATTTTCATGGTCCAAAAGAAGCCCAAACTCAGTGAGTCATGCTTGGCTTTCTTCTTCCTTTATTTGTGAATTTTCTTCAGTTAGTTTTTTTTTGTTTTTTAATTTTTTTAAAATTTTTTTTTGATCTAGGGTTCGACAGTAAGACTGTTGGTCTTGCAATTTGTTTTGGTTTTTCTTCTTCCTTCATATAGTTTTGAGTTAAAATTGATATTGTAGTTCTAATGTCTAGGATTATTTTATTTTGGTTTTAGTCGCCCTTTTCTGATGTTTGTTCTAATTTTAACTGACTCATCCAGAATCTAAATGTATTTTGATTTTTAGTTTAGTTTAATTGTTAGTTTAATATTTCGTTAATCCTGATAAGTTTTGAATTGCACTGTCTTGACTCTATTTGAATGTTCATGTTTGTTTCCGTTTAATTAGTAATTAGGTTAATGGTTCTTTATTTCACTGATTAGTTTCAATTCATTATTAGGTTTAGTTTAATTAGCTAATGTTAATCGGATTAATTGGTTTGGATACAGTTGAAATTATAGCAATTGGTTTAACTATAGTCAGATGTTTGACTAGAACAAAAGGGAGGGTAGATTAGTAATTTCAGGGGAGAAGTAAGTGTAGTTTTGGCATGGAAAAGGGTAGTTTTATTAGAAATGGTAAATTCAAAACTAAGGCAAGGGTAGTATAGGCATTTTAATGGTAGGAAAATCAGGTTAGAATACCCTAGACCCTTCTAGAAGGGGTCTAGGTTTTAGTTTAGATATTCTAATTGTAGTAACTTGGGCAACAAGTTAGGAATACAGGGGCTAGAGTGTTAAAAAATAAAATCTGGAATTGACAACTAATTTTTTCTATAAAAGGACAGGCCCCTTACTTCATTCACAAGTTTTGGCCACCAAAATTCCGCCCAAAAACAACACTCTTCCAGTTTCAGATCTGGAATTCAAATTTCAGATTCAAAATCCTTTAGATCTTAGCTTTCTTCAAAGAAAAACCAAAAAAATATCAAAAACAATAGAAAACTGTTCAAAATCAAAAAATTACTGTTTCATTAAAACTGAGAATGAATTTCAACCTTTAGCTATTGGTTTACATTTGCGTTTGGTTCAGTTCGGGTAATTAGAAGGTTCAGAGGCGTCTCTATTTGATTTCAAGTAATTTTTGGGGTTCGATCAGTTTATTTTGGTCATCTGCTGGTGCTGTGTTTTTGTGAAGTTTCCTGAGTTTTTGTGAAGTGATTTTGGTCCAAAAACTGACTCTATTGATGCTGTGTTTGACTGTTGGATACTAGCCATTATTACTTGCTGCTGATCTTCTCTTCTTCTGCTATAATTCGATTCCCAGGTGCACATTCGAATCATGTATGACGAAGCTGTGTAGTGAAATGATGAACTGAAACATTTATCCACTTGTCTGCTGAGAAATGGTGCCTGAGTTGTTATAGTTGAATAGATAATGGTTGGCTTGTGTTTGTCTAAGTACACTGTCGATTTGTGTTTATATAATACTTGAGTTGTATAATTTGGACTGTTGGATTCTCCTTTTGGATTTATGCAAGCAGTGATAATTAGGGAAAGTAGTACCAGTTTGTTAATAAGTCACATTTGAATTTAGAAGCGTGATTTTGGTTCAGTAATACTAGTTCCAATCCTATTAGTAGTGGTAGAATACATTGATTTGGTTTGAGATCAAAGCAATTGGGTATGTTATTCTCTAAATGACGCCTAACTTGACAACTTAATGAAAAGATCAAAAATGAGTGTTAGCGGTCCTGTTTGATTCCCAGCTTCCTTTAAATTCGTTTACAGCCTGTTAAATGAGACGAAATAGCTATAGAGTTCCAGTTAATGTGGTTATTTGGAATATCAGTTAATGGTAAGGTCTTGACAATCAAGGGTTAATGAATTAGCGAATGCTCGATCACAAATCACGCCTGAAGAAATAAAAAAGCAATACGCCTGCTTGGATTCATATAGAAGATCACTTAAAATAGTTGAGCTTATTCAAGATAGATCAATTGAAGTTTACACTGATTTGGTTACTGATTGTATACTTACCGGCTCCAAATTAAAAGTGAGAGTGGGCCTCTGAATTTGTCCTGGGCCCAGGCAGTCCCACCCTTTTTAAATGAAACCTGAATTTCTTTGAAATACATGCTAAATATGGCTTATTCTATTCATTCAGCTATTGGGCTTAATTGTGGGGAATTGACTTGTGTACTTTTCGACATTTCAAACACGTTAACTAATTAGGAATTTTCTTTTATTGATAGAGACAAACTAAATAGAAAATCGTAGTCTACTTTAGGTTCGGATCAAAATCAAATCCCACATTCACCCCACGAGCCCAAATATATGATTTGTTTTCAAATTCGACCCCAAAACGAGGTCTAAATCAAGAAAAATCAAAAAGCCCTAGCCCTACCCAAATCCCAACTTTCCTACCCTAAATCACATGTTTTAGGCCTAGAAATTCATTAGATGTTGAAGAAAATGGAAGGAAATAAGCTAAGAATTACTAACCCAAGAGGTTTTGATGAAGAATCGCTTCAATGGTCGCCTAAGAGCTTGGAGAAGAAAGGTCTTGTGAAATTTTTGAAGAATCCCGTAATGACATTGTTATGGAATTTTAAAATTTAACTGGGCAAATTTGTTCTACGCGATCGCGGACAATAGATTGCCATCGCATAGGGTAAGGTTTGCTGGGCACTGCGATCGCGGACAAAAGGTTGCGATTGCATAGGAGAAAATTGAAAGTTGGGCTTTACACAATGCGATCGCGGAGTGGAAAATGCGATCGCATAGAATAATTTGTGAACCCCTGAAGTTTGCTCTATGCGATCGCAACCTTCCTTATGCGATTGCATAGAGGAAATCACTGGACAACAGATGATAGCTATTTTCTGCAACTTTTCTAAGTCTAAAACCATCCCGAAACAAATCCGAATCACACTTGAGCCCTCGGGGATCCTAACCAAACACATGAACTAACTCAACAACATCATACAAACTTATCCGTACGATCAAATCGCCAAAATAACATAGAAAATAATGAATCAAACTAAAATCAAGAGTTTTTCCTCAAACTTCATTAAGTTTCAAATTTAGAACTTTAAGTCTTAAACACGCCAAACGACGTCCGTTTTCAACCAAACTTTACAGAAACATCTTAATTCACATATAAGACTTATATCGGGCATGGGAACCAAAATACGGGCCCGATACCAACGCGTTCTAATCAAATATCATTTCAATTTTCCTTAATAAATTCAAAAAAACAATTTCTTAGAGAAATTCATTTCTCGGGCTCGGGACCTCGGAATTCGATTTCGGGCATACGCTCGAGTCCCATATTTTCCTACGGACCCTCCGGACTATCAAATCATGGATCCGGGTCCGTTTACCCAAAAAGTTGACCAAAGTCAAATTTATTTCTTTTAATATCAAAACTTAGCATTTTTCATAGAATTTCATATTTAAGCTTTCCAGCTACGTGTCCAGACTATGCACGCAAATCGAGGTGACTCTAAATGAGGTTTTCAAGGCCTCGAAAGCACAGAATTAATTAAAAACAGGTGATGACCCTTTGGATCATCACATTCTCCCCCTCTAAAGCAATCGTTCGTCCTCGAACGGACAGAAGAAAGAAGTACCTGAGTCGGGGAAAAAATGAGGATAACGGCTCTGCATATTGGACTCAAACTCCCAGGTCGATGCCTCAGGAGGCTGACCTCTCCACTGAACACGAACAGAAGGGAAACTCTTCGAATTCAATTGACGAACCTGCCAGTCTAGAATAATACAAGTCCTTGTCCAACTTGACAGTGTTGAAATCTAACACGTGGGCTGGATCACCATGATGCCTCCGAAGCATGGACATATGAAACACTGGATGTACGACTGATAAGCTCGGCGGCAAAGCAAGTCTATAAGCCACCTCTCCCACTCGATCAAGAATCTCAAACGGACCAATGAACCTAGGGCTAAGCTTTCCCTTCTTGCCAAACCTCATTACGCCCTTTTATAGGTGACACTCAGAGCAATACCCACTTACCAACCATAAAATCCACATCTCGAACCTTGCAGTCTGTATAGCTCTTTTTCCTGAACTAAGCTGAACGAAGCCTATCCTGAATGATCCTAACCTTGTCCAAGGCCTCCGAAACCAAATCCGTACCCAACAACCGAGCCTATCCCGGCTCAAACCATCCAATCGAAGACCAACACCGCCTACTATATAAAGCCTCATAAGGAGCCATCTTGATACTCGACTAGTAGCTGTTATTCTAGGCAAGCTCTGCTAAAGGCAAAAACTGATCCCACGAACCTCTAAAGTCAATAACACAAGCTCGGAGCATATCTTCCAAAATCTGAATAGTCCGCTCGGACTGTCCGTCCATCTGGGGATGAAATTCTATGCTCAACTCAAACCATGTGGTCAACTCTCACTTAACTGCTCTTTAGAAGTAAAAGGTAAACTGCATATCCCGGTCTGAAATTATAGACACAGGCACACCATGAAGGCGAACAATCTCCCGAATATAGATCTCAGCAAACCTCTCGGAAGAATAGTAGACTGCCATAGGAATGAAATGCACTGACTTGGTTAGCCTATCAACAATGACCCATATTGCATCGTACTTCTTCCAAGTCAGGGGGAGTCCAGTAACAAAGTCTATAGTGATTCGCTCCCACTTCCACTCGGGAAGCTCAATCCTCTGAAATAAACCACCAGGTATCTGATGCTCGTACTTAACCTGCTGACAATTCAAACAATGAGCCACATATGCTACGATATCCTTCTTCATTTTACGCCACCAATAATGCTGCCGCAAATCCTGATACATCTTCGCGGCGTACAGATGAATAGAGTACTGGGAGCTATAGGCCTCCTCCAATAATCAACTCTAGGAGCCCATCCACATTAGGCATACATAATCAACCCTGCAATCTCAAAACTCCATCATCATCTAAGGTAACCTGCCTGGCACCCCCGCACTGCTTCATGTCTCTAAGGACACACAAATGAGGATCGTCATACTGTCGATCATGGATACGCTAAAATAATGAAGAACGAGTAACCATGCGAGCTAACACATGACTGGGATCAGAAACATCCAGTCTCACAAACTGATTGGATAAAGCCTGAACATCCAAAGCAAGCAGCCTCTCACCGATCGGAATAAAAGCAAGACTGCCCATACTGGCTGACTTCTTACTCAAAGCATCAGCCACCACATTGGTATTTCCTGAGTGATATAAGATGGTGATATCATAATCCTTCAACAACTCCAACCACCTTCTCTACCTCAAATTCAACTCCTTTTGCTCGAACAAGTACTGAAGTCTCCTGTGATCCGTGAACACCTCACATGCCACACCATACAGATAATGCCTCCAAATCTTCAATGCGTGAACGATGGCTGCCAACTCCAAATCATGAACTGGATAGTTTTTCTCATGAATCTTCAACTGCCTCGAAGCATAGACAATAATTTTTCCATCCTGCATTAACACTGCTCCAAGCCCAACACGGGAAACATCACAATAGACTGTATACGATCCTGAACCTGTGGTCAAAACCAACACCGGTGCCGTAGTCAAAGCTGTCTTGAGCTTCTGAAAACTCACCTTGCACTCATCTGACCATCTGAATTGGGCACCCTTCTGGGTTACGGGGCTGCAATAGATGAAAACCCCTCCACAAATCGATGGTAGTAGCCTGCCAATCCCAAGAAACTCTAAATCTTTGTAGCTGATACTGGTCTAGGCCAGTTCTTAACTACCTCAATCTTCTTTGGGTCCACCAAAATACCCTCTGCTGATACAACATGACCCAGAAATGCAACTAAACCCAACCTGAATTCACACTTTGAGAACTTAACATACAACTGACTATCCCTCAGAGTTTGAAGAACCACTCTAAGGTGCTTCTCGTGCTCCTCCTGGCTGCGGAAATATATCAATATATCATCAATGAAAACTGTCATGAATGAATCCAAATAAGGCCTGAACACTTGGTTCATCAAGTCCATAAAAGTTGCTGGGGCATTTGTCAACCCAAGTGACATAACCAAGAACTCATAAAGCCCGTACCGAGTGTGAAAAGCTGTCTTAGGGACACCGTATACCCTAATCCTAAATTGATGGTAGCCAGATCGCAATTCAATCTTGGAAAATACCCTGGCACAATGAAGTTGGTCGAACAAATCATCAATCCTCAGCAGTGGATACTTATTCTTGATCGTTACCTTATTCAATCGCCAGTAATAAATATAAATTCTCATTGACCTATCCTTCTTCTTTACAAATAACACTGGCGCACGCCAAGGTGAAACATTGGGTCTAATGAAACCCTTTCAAGCAAATCCTACAACTGTTCCTTTAACTCATTTAACTCCGGCGGGGCCATACGATATGGCGGGGTGGAAATGGGCTGAGTGCCCAATACCAGATCAATGCAAAAGTCAATATTCTTGTCGGGGGACATAAGCTAAATAGGCCAAACACCCCTTCTCGACCATACACTGAGTCTTTACATACGATATAACACTGCGGGTAAAATGACCTGGAGTACCTCTCCACTCTAAACGAGTCATATCCAGTAAAGCTAAGGTCACAGTCTTAGCATGACAGTCCAAGATAGCATGGTAGGGTGATAACCAGTCCATCCCCAATATAATATCGAAGTCAACCATGTCTAAAAGCAACAAATCTACATGAGTATCAAGACCTCCAATAACCACAATACAAGAACGATGGACTTGATCGACCACGATAGAATCACCCCACCAGTGTAGACACATAAACAGGAATACCCAACGCATCACTAGGCATGACCAAGTACGAGGCAAAATAAGATGACACATACGAATACGTAGAACCCCGGATCAAACAACACTGAAGCATCGCTATCACAAACCAAAATTGTACCTATAATAACCGTATCTTAAGCCTCTACCTTGGGCCTGTCCTGAAGATCATAACGTCGGGGTTGGGCCCCACAACTTTGATCTATCTCTCTAGGATGGCCTGCTGCTGGCTGGCTCGTCCGACCATACAAATGTAGCACCCTTCTGAGTCAACTTGGTCAAGGGTGATGCAATAAAGGAAAATTCCTGAAAAAACCGACGATAATAACCTACCAACCCAAGGAAACTTCGAATCTCTATGGCTGAGGTTGGTCTAGGCCAACTCTGCACAGCCTTTATCTTCTTTGGGTCAACCTGAATACCCTCGCTGGACACCGCGTGCCCCAAGAAAGCCACTGACCCGAGTCAAAACTCACACTTGGAGAACTTTGCGTAACTCTTCTCCTCCTTCAATCTCTGTAATACTACACGCAAATGTTGTACGTGCTCCTCCTGGCTACGCGAGTACACTAGAATATCATCAATAAAAATAGTCACGAATGAATCCAGATACGACCGAAATACACTGTTCATCAAGTGTATGAACGCTGCTGGGGCATTGGTCAGCCCAAAGGACATAACAAGAAGCTCATAGTGCCCATATCTAGTCCTGAAAGCAGTCTTCATAATATCTGAATCCCTAATCTTCAACTGGCGATAGCCTGAACGGAGATCAATCTTGGAGAATACTCTCGCCCCCTGAAGCTGGTCAAATAAATCATCAATGCGAGGCAGGGGTACTTGTTCTTCATTGTTACTTTGTTCAATTACCTGTAGTCAATGAACATTCTCATGGTTCCATCCTTCTTCTTCACAAATAGAACCGGTGCACCCCACGGTGACATGCTAGGCCGAATAAACCCCTTATCTAGGAGTTCCTGAAGCTGATCCTTCAATTATTTCAACTCCATTGGTGCCATACGATACAGAGGAATGGAAATGGGCTGAGTGCCCGGCACTAGGTCAATACCAAAATCAATGTCCCTGTCCGGTGGCATGCCCGACAGGTCCGCAGGAAAAATATCGGGAATCTCCCTCATTACTAGGATAGAATTAATGCTAGGAGTCTCGGCTCCAACATCCCTCACAAATGCCAAATATGAAAGACAACCCTTCCCAACCATACGCTGGGCCTTTAGGAATGAAATTACCCTGCTGGGAACATAGTCAGTCACGCCACGCCACTCGATCCTCGGAATACCCGGTATAGCCAAAGTGACTGTCTTAGCATGACAGTCCAGAATAACATGACACGGAGATAACCAGTCCATGCCTAGAATAACATCAAAATCCACCATGCTCAATAGAAATATATCAACTCCGGTCTTTAGACCCCCAATAGTCACCAAATATGAGCGATACACATGGTCTACAATAATAGTATCTCCCGCCAGGGTAGATACATGAACAGGTAAAGCAAGACACCTTCGGGTCGTACCCAAATGATGAGAAAAATATGAAGACACATAGGAATAGGTGAAAATGAGATCAAATAAGACTGAGGCATCCCTGTGGCAGACTGAAATAATACCTGTGATAACTGAATCCGAAGCAATATCATTTGTCCTGCCCTGAAGAGCATAAAAGCACGCCTGACCACCGCCTGATCGACCTGCACCTCTGGGGCGACCCCTGGCTGCCTGACCCTTCCCTCTAGCTGGCGGGGTGGGTTATGAAGAAACTAGGCCGGAAAATAAGGGTTGACCCCTCTGCTGAGATGAGCTAGCACACGACGAGGACACTCCCTCCGCATATGCCCAAACTTTCCACACTCATAGTAACTCCCAGATGCTAGGAACTGGGACTGAAGGGAACCCCTCGTGCTAGAGTGACTAGCTGATGCACTCGGCCTGGAAGAACCTTGAGCAGACGGAGCACGAGATGAACTCTGTGCTGGAAGAGCACTGAGAAATGGCTGACTTTGCTGAGAACCCTGATAACCATGACCTGAAGATGCCCCGCGATACTCGGGACGGGCTGACTGAGCGGGCCTGAAAAAGCAACCCCGATCCTGCTGGAACTGGCCCCTCGAAGGAGCGCCACTGTAACTACCAAAACCTCGAGGCCTCTTGGCCTCCCTCTCATCTCGATCCTGGCAGCGAACCGACTCAATATCTCGATCTATATCCATCACCTCCTCAAATGAATAACCCAACACTCTTTCTAGTCATAAGAATACGAATAGGGTACTGGAGGCCATCAACAAACCTCCGGATACGCTCACGGTCTGTCGGAACCAACCAAACTGCATGCCGAGACTACTCAAAAAATCTCATCTCATACTATGTCACTGACATCTCTCCCTGTCGTAGCCTCTCAAACTGTCTGCGCAGTTCCTCTCTGCGGGACTGCGGTACATACTTCTCCAAGAAGAGAGTGGAGAGCTCCTGCCAAGTCAAAGGTGCTGCACCAACCAGCCTACGCCGCTCATACACCTCCCACCGAGTGAAGGCCGCTCCAGTGAACTGAAAAATAGTAAAATCCACAGCGCTGGACTCAAGAATCCCCACTGTACGGAGCATCCGCTGACATCTGTTGAGAAAAACCTAGGCAACCTCGCCCTCAGCTCCACTAAAAGTCGGAGGCTGGAGTCTACCAAACCTCTCGAGGCGACGTTGCTCGTCCTTGGCCATAAATGGAACCCTGTACTCCTGAACTGTTACCACTGGCTAAGTTGGAGGTGCCTCTACAGTCTGTAATCCCTGCACTACCTGCTCAGGTGTGCGAGCAACGGGGGTCTGATTGCCTCCCCCGGCCTTTGAAGTATTTACTGCTACTGTGGTGGCTAAAACCACCTGAGCCAGGCCCGTACAAACTGTCAATATCTGGGCCAATGTCTCCTGGAGACTCGAAATCACAATGGGCACAGCTGGTGCCTGAACAGGTGCTGCTGGAGCCTCATCCTGAGCTGGGGCAACTAGAGGATCCATAGGTGCTACCCCTAATGCTCTGTATCTACCACGACCACGACCGCGTCCCCTAGCACTAGTAGCCTCAGTAGGTGGTACTGGTGGTTGTCTGTCACGTCCGCTAGTTCGTGTCTTTACCATCTGTGAGAGAATAGAACAAAGAGAAGTTTAGTACTCGGATCAACAAGTTCGCACGACAAAATTTCAAGAATGTGAGTTTTCCTAACAGGTTCTGCAGCCTCTCGAGGATAAGTACAGATGTCTCCGTATCGATCCACAAGACTCTACTATACCGGCTCATGACTCACGAGACCTGGTAACCTAGGCTCTGATCACGACCCCAACCCGGTCGTGATGGCGCCCAACACAGCGCTAGGCAAGCCCGACCAATTCAACACTCTCAATCCCTCATATAGAGTTCATTACCAATTAAGAGGGTTTAAATACCAACTTAACATGATTATAATTCTGTAACAGTAGATAAAATGTGCGGAAAATAAGAATTTTCTCTAGCAATCCCACCGATCTGGTGTCACGAGTCAAGAGCCTCTAATACAAGTCTGAGGAACAGCCTAAACAAAAGATAGTCTAAAATGCTGAAAGTAAAGAGGATAGAGGGAGAAATCTGGTCTGCGGACGCCATGCAGCTACCTCGATGACTCTGGTGAGATCTGAATAGCAGCAATAGCTCAATCTATGCATCCGGAATACCTGTATCTGTACACATGGTGCAGGGAGTAAAGTGAGTACTCCAACTCAATGAGTAACATAAATAAATAATGACTGACGGAAAGAAATCTCGTAAAGAGCGCTAAGCAGTTCTATATCAAAATAGTAAGAACATTTAAATAGCAACTAAATGAAGAAGTCAGGTCAGAATCCTTTAAGCCAGTACTCAACTCATTTATTTCTCACAATAACCGAAATCATAATTTTACCGCTGCGGCGGGCAGCCAGATCCATGTATCATACTGCGACGGCGTGCAGGCCGATCCATATATATATATATACACTGTTGCGGTATGCAGCCCGATCCAATAATAATAGTCGATTGCACTCACTGGGGGTGTGCAGCCTCCGGAGGGGCTCCTACAGCCCAAGCGCTATACTACTGCGGCGTGCAGTCCGATCCATATAAATATACTGCTGC
>MU786538.1:58684-77689 GCA_026770625.1 Nicotiana glauca | reverse complement strand
TATAATAAAATCAGATAATAAATAAGCCAAATACAACAATTATTCAAAGCTCGAATTCTTAAACCTTGAACCAGTCTTTCTGGGTTAATGTCCCCAGCGGAGTCCCCAGAGCTGTCACACCTCCTTTTTACGCACCCTACCCCGGAGGGTAAATGTGAGGGAGTTTTTTCATTTAAAGTGACAATATTCGAAATGGAATTATTTTTTTTATTTCAGAGTCGCCACTTGGAATAAATTATTCCCAAGTCACCGATTTATTTAAATCCCAAATCGAGGAAATTTTGACTTTCCAAATGAAGTCTGAGAACCAGAAATTCTAAGTAAGGAATTCTGTTGACCCGAGGGAAGGTGTTAGGCACCCCCGGATCCCGTGGTTCTAGCACGGTCACTTAAACTGTTATAAATGGCTTAATATCTGATTTTAATACATGTTATCCTACAGTGCAATTTTAAAGATCATTTACCACTTTATTATCATTTTTTACAAGAATTGCGACGTCGTGAAAATACATCTTGAACCACGTCACATCAATGTACCCGTGGGTATTGACATATCCTGACTCCGTTTGATATTTGGATTTGGGTCACATAAATGTGCAGCCGATTTTAGGAAGGTAAATTATTAAAAGAACGCGCCTAAAGCAACTACGCGTTTGCAACTTTGCGAGGGCCATGGAAATTTAACTAATGGCACACCTCGATTCTAAAGATAAGAAAAAAAAATTTAATTATCCGAAGGGCCGTGGGTTATCTACTTTTGCACTACGGCACACCTCGATTCTAATTTTAACTCGGAATCCAACCCGGTAAGTATTTGAAACCAAACCAATCAATACCAGTCGAAAATAAACCCCAGAAGCTTAATAAAACAGTGGTGCCTTCTCCCTTTCTATGTCTAGTGTATTCAGGTTCTCTCTTCCTATTGCTCTCACTATCTATTCTTTCTCAGATTGTGTCTCTCTCTCCTGAAAGTTTTCTCTCTCCATTTCTGATGTTTAAAATTCAATCCCTTTTAACTTAAACTCTGAAAATTTTTGTGTTCCTCGTTTTCTCTTTTTTTTTTGGCCCCATTCACTCTTTTTCCCCCCTCTTTATATCCAAAACAGACCCTCCATCTCCAGCTCTTAGGAGCACTCAACTATTAGGAAAATATATATGCCCATGATATTCTCTACCCTCCCTACTACCATGTGTTTATTTCTTTTTTAATTCGATTGGGTATGGGCAACCTGCATTTTGAATTAAGGCGTGCCCTAACAGACAATGTTGGCATTCCACTAATCCTATATTATTTAATTCTATTTTTTTTCTTAAATGTCAAAAATTGTCCTTTTATAAGCTTCGGACCTCTCTTCATCCTTAATTTCAGGCACCTTTAGTGAGCATTTTAGTTAGTGCACTTCCCACGACTATCTTATCTCTCAATTCTTAATTCATCCACTTACTTAGTGCCTTTTAATTTAAAACAACTACTGCACCCCTTACCCAAGTTAGCAGCCCCTATTTCAATAATTGACATTCTTAGGCTAGGCTACCTAAGTTAACCCCTAAAGCCTTATGTTATTTAACCCTCGGGACCGAACATACTCGTACCCTGCCTGTTAACCTCGGAACTGATCATCATGAAATAGTCCGGATGACGCAACAGGCACGGGATTGACTCAACATGCAAGGGACTGATTCAACAGGCAAGGGATTGATTCAACAGGCAAAAGATTAACTCAACAGGCACAAAATTGACTCAACAGATGCGAGATTGACTAAACAGGCAAGGGACTGACTCAACAAGCAAGGGATTGACCCAACAGGCACGTGATTGACTCAACAGGCACGAAATTGACTCAACAGATGCGAGATTGACTCAACAGGCACGGGTTTGTCTTAACAGGCAGGAGGTTGACTCAACAGGCAAGAGACTGATTCAACAGGCAAGGGATTGACTCAACAGATGCGAGATTGACTCAACAGGCACGGGTTTGTCTTAACAGGCAGGAGGTTGACTCAACATGCAAGAGACTGATTCAACAGGCAAGGGATTGACCCAACAGGCACGGGTTTGTCTTAACAGGCAGGAGGTTGACTCAACAGGCAAGGGACTGATTCAACAGGCAAGGGACTGACTCAACAAACATGGGATTGACTTAACATGCACGTCACAAGTAAATCAATGCAGAGCTTGCCTTTTAAGATAAATAGGATTATCCTTTCCTTTCTTCTAAGAATGACTCATATTGGTTACTACTAAAAAAAATATTCAGTGACTCATTGCATGAATGTGACATTACAAAGAAACATGTTGTAACAACTAGACACATTGCGTAGCAGGAAGATACATAACACAATCTATACCATTTATCTATAAAAATGTAAAATTAAATCATGCATGCAAATGCAACGTTTTTTTTTTGTATTTTTCATTAATTAAATAAAATAAACATGCAAGGACAAATGCAAACAATAAACCCAAAAATCTACAAAAATTGTAAATAACACAAAAATTATTTTATTTTGAATTTTTGGGAGTAATTCTCATATAGGGCAAAAATCACGTGCTCACACAAGGCATGCTACAATGGGGAACCAAGTGTGGGGAACCAATTTAGCTTGCATCAAGAAGACATTTAGGAGTGGGGAATTAAGGGGGTATGGGCAGAATTAGTTCAGATGGTGTCAAGGCAGACCTTAGAGGTCTGTTTTAGGCTATAAATAGGGTCAGTTAGGACTAGAAAAGGGCGGGCTTTTTACCCTAAGAAGCTAAGTAATCAGAGAGTCATTTAGGCTGGATTTTCGAACAAGAATTCAGAGATAAAAATTTGAAGTAGGCTGTTTTCTTACAGTTATTTTTCAGAGAGTCTAGGTTGAATTTTTACACTAAAAGATCAGGTAGTTTGAAAGTGTTTTTGTTTTGGTGTTAAAGAACAGAGAATCAGAACTGTTCTATTGCATCTGGTTCCCTTCTGTTTCTGCCTGTGATTGCACTTTGATTTGCTGGGTTTCAAGTGGTATTTCCTGGGTTGTGCTATTGGATTAGCTGTTACTGTTTCATTGGGTTCTGCTGGATTTTTTGTTGGTTTTTAAATCTGTCCCTGGGTTTTCTGTTTGCTGGTTATTATTGGTTGCTACTGGTTGTTGTTGTTGTTGTATGCTACTGCATTTCTGCTGATCTTCCTCTTCTTTTGCTTCCCATATCAGGTACACAACTGATACACTGGCTATTGTAAATTGAAACATGAAGCATGAATACATATGAAAGAGTGGAAGTTTGAAGTCTTTAATTAGTTTTAACATTCTTCTTCACTGATTATAGCTAGAACATTTCATATACTACGATTATGTAAATTTCTGCCCCTTTTTGTGTAACTGGATAGTTTTGTAGTAAGGTAGTAAAATAATATTCTGTTTTAGCTTGGTTATTAGGTAATATACGTTCAAATGCATGGCAAGTATAATCAGGCCAGTAGACCTCTAATTATCAGGGTAATCTAATTTCAGCATGCAAATGATTTGAATTTAGGATTAAAACTAGACCTCTAAGTTACCCCATTCCAATTGATTGCATTTTCTACAACTTGCAGTAGTTTGTTTAATTCAATATCATCATTTTTACATTTCAGCTTTGCAAAATTGTGAACATGTGTAGAATAACTTAACTAGGCTTCAACATTTGAATAAGATGGCCCAGGTCACATTTAACACTACATGCGTCGGACCTGGGCCCATGTTGGGAAACGGACTGCCCGTATGCACCTTCACATTCTGATTTAACAAACTGCGTTCGGAACCCGACTATATCAATTCTTAAGCGCGTAAATTAATTAGGATTTTTTTCTTCTTTCATTTTCAGAGACGAGTTTAATAGAAAAAAATGTAGTCACTTTAAGATGACCCTTTTAAAATAAACGAGACGAGCCTCGCCAAATAAAACACGCAAGTTGTGGGTCCCTCAATAAATGGATATAATAATTGGATAGACTTCGGGATTGGCCGCATAGTGAACTTCACGACTTTTTTCCAAAATAACAATGTGTTAGTCTCTTTAGGCGCGCACTTTAAATAACCTTACCTTCTTAAACTCGGGTGCGCATTTATGCGACCCAAATCTAAATCTCAACGAAGTCGAAATGCATCGACAAATCATGGGTACATTGACTGTGACGTGGTTCGGGATGCATTTCCATGACGTTGCAATTATTTTAAAAGATAATGAATGAGATGAACCTCGCCAAACAAAACACACAAGCTGCGGGGCCCTCTATACGTGTTTGTAAAGTTACTTAGACTTCGAGATAGGCCATTTAGCAAAATTTCACGGCCTTACCCAAAGCAATGATACGCTAGTCGCTTTAGGCGCACCTTTAATAA
This sequence comes from Nicotiana glauca, assembly GCA_026770625.1. Classification (NCBI taxonomy): domain Eukaryota; kingdom Viridiplantae; phylum Streptophyta; class Magnoliopsida; order Solanales; family Solanaceae; genus Nicotiana; species Nicotiana glauca. The sequence continues at coordinate 73,327 of MU786538.1, read as the reverse complement.
TTTACTTTCTTAAACTTGGGTGCACATTTATGTGACCCAAATCCAACTCTCAACGGAGTCGAAATGTGTCGATAACCACGGGTAAATTGATGTGACATGGTTCGAGATACGTTTTCATAACATTGCAATTCTTTGTTAAATAATAATAATAAAAGCGGTGAAGAGTTAAAACTTCCATACAAGTTCACAATTGCTAAAATCAGATAATTGAGCCGAATATAACAGTTAAGAGACCGTGCTAGAACCACGGAACTCAGGAATGCCTAACACCTTCTCCCGGGTTAACAGAATTCCTTATCCGGATTTCTGATTCGTAGACTGTAATACAGAGTCAAATTTTTCCTCGATTTGGGATTCAAACCGGTGACTTGGGACACCCTAAATCTCTCAAGTGGCGACTCCAACTCTTAATAATAAATCCCGTTTCGATTGTCCTTTAATTGGAAAAACTCCCTTTACCACGCCCCTCCCGGGGTGCGGTAGCGGAAAAAGAAGGTGTGACAACTAGAACTGGTACATCCTGTGGCTGAGTGGAGGAAGCCTCTGGTGGGTCTGCCAACTGGATGATGGCATCATCTGCTCTAGGAATCTTCCTCCTCTTTGGAGGCCTCTAGGTCTGCACTGGCTATGGATGAGCTAATTGGATTGGATCATCAAGCAACAGGTCCAAAGGTAGTTGGTCTGCCTTCAGTCTATCAACATCTGCCCGCAGCTCCTTCATAAACTCTTTAGAGGCCCGTGTCTTTCCCAGTTTCTTATGCTCCTTAGCAAGCTCCTTGAGAGCCTTGCTGTGTGAATCGACTGCCTTGGCCAATGCATCCTAAGTCGTGAGGATTTTCCTCTGGTTCTCAAGTATCTCCTTCAAAGCATCTTCTCTCGACTATGGGACATGTTCTGGTTGAGGTACCGACTGAGTCGCTACAGTAGTAGTCAATGTGGACAACTTGGATGAGACCGTCTACATCCAGTTGTTTATACTCAGCAGGGCCTGGCTCAGCCGGTGGGCAGTGATGGGATGAGCCCGGGTAGATGGGATCTCCAGGCCTACTAATGTGGAAGGGCCAGGAGGAATGGCTGAAAATGTGAAAGGTCCGGGAGGCATGCCAGCAGAAATGGAGGTAGGCTCAGCATGGACCTCTACCACAACTGGCTCTTCCGACTGGCCAGTTGGGGCAGCAGTAGGGGCTTTGTAGTTTTTGTCCTTGGGGTTGTCATTCCCTTCAAGCTATACCAGGAGAACGGGGCTGTCGCCTTGAGCTTGATATCGAGGGCTTCTTGTCTACCTCCAAGTCCTGAAAGTACATTGTGAAGGTGCTAGGGAAAGTGTAGTTACGGTCATGCTCTGCTCCCACTAACGAGATAATGCAGGATATCACACTTCCCATATTTATGGGGTATCCCACCATAATCGAAGCAATCAATAAAGCCCGGTGGAGAGGAAGGGTCTGGTCATGTGTAGTAGGATTCAACCAGCTGCAAATAAATGTCTCTTAACCCTTCGCCTCAATGTTTAAGGTCCTCCGCAATATTTTGACCCCAGCAGTCAACCACTCAGGAACGGTACCTGGGATTGCCAGGTACTGAGATAACCATGGACGGACCTCCTCGCCCATCTCCAACTTCGTCATGTACAAAGTTTTATCCTCCTCATTGAAGCCCAAGTATTCGTTGAGGTATTTCCCTTCAAACAACACTGTCTTGTTACGAACCTTGGTCACTTTGGAGCCCTTTTGGATGCGGGCTACATTGCAATAGAACTCTTTGACCAATTGTTCGTTGGCATCCACACAGTCAATTTAGAAGTGCTCCCAACCCACTCTAGTTCTGAACTGTCTATGCACGTCAGGGTTGTGGCGTAATACATCTCTATAAATGAAACTCCGCTTCGGTATCAACTTTTTCACCGGCCACCATTCCTTAAACTTGTGGTACGCCACCTGGCTCACAAACCTATCCTCCCAAACATCGGGCTTTCTAGTTCGGGCAATGCCTCCCACCTGAGGCTCACCACCTTCAGCTATCTCCTCATCCCTTTGTACCTCCTCCTCACCTCCGTCTGCACCCTTCCCGGATAATGAAGTTATAGGGGAGGTGGAGTATTCCCCACTACCGGCTACTGATCCCTCAGACGACTTAGATATGACATTAGTTGGTGCTTGGGAAGTAGGTGATGGTGGAAGGGTGTCTCTTAGTCTAGGTCTCTCCATCCAGTCTTCCATGTATTTTGGCACGGAGTCTGAAGAAATGTCCCTTGATGGTTGATACTCACTCCCCGAGGAATGGGAAGTAGCTCTGTCTGTAGCTTTGATAGTTTTCTGGTCCTTTTAATGTTTTCCCGAGCTTGGGGAGTGAGTTTTATCATCTTCTTCTTCCCTCCCCAGGAGGATTCTCCTCTGCCCGATTGTGTACCATGTTGTCTCACCATTATCTGCAATCACAGTTCAAATAGCTTGTTAGTATTAGTGTAATCAATTAAAAATAGTGTTGCAGAAACAGGGAAGAAAGGTTATAGAAGTGCCCAGTGCGGACCACACAAAACCAATTGCAGCCGCACTGAGGCCACCACCGGACCATACAGAAATGATCGCGGTCCGCACAGGTGTAGGGTTAAAAAAATGTAGCCTCTGAATCTCAGCAGTGTGGACCACACAAAAGCAATTGCGGCCGTACTAGGGCCAGTGCGGACCGTGCAAAATGTACCGCAACCGCACTGCCCATAACTCAGATTTTCAACATTCATTAGTGCGGTCAGCACAAAATGGACCGCAGACCGCACTAAATTGACCACGATCTGCACTGGGTGCCCAGATTTGGCACTAAACTAGGGTTCATGATTTTTCTTTTAAAGTCCAATTTTCACCTAATTAGAGGCCCTACATGCTTACCCAGTCCATTACACTAACTAAGTTGCTAAGAGTCAAAGATCTAACTGCCCTAACCTAACAAATTAAGAAATTACGGGAGAAGGAAGAAATAAATAATAATAAAAAATGAAAATTAAATGCAAATGACAGAATTACACAAGTAGAGAGGAAGATTAATGTACCAGATTGTGAGATGAAATGAATCAAATGAGTGCCAACAAGTAATTACGTGCAAGTAAAAAGATGAACAGTACTTAATTACTCTAAGTTTCAAATTTTTCGAAAAAGGGTAACAGGAGACCCTCTAGGGCTATTTATAGAAAAGCCACTAGGGCCCAGTCTCATATACCAGTGAGGACCACACAAAATGGACCGCGGTCCGTACTGGGCTATTATGTTCAAGTCCAACTCAATAACCCACCGCGGTCCACACAAAATGGACCGCGACCGCGGTGGTCCATCGCTGACCACACCAAATCAACTACGGTCGCGATGGAAAAATTCAGAGAGCATTTTTAACACCCTTGACCAGTGCAGACCGCACAAAATAGTAGTGCAGCCGCACTAGAAAATTCAAAGACTTGTGCAATTTTTCAATTATGTCCTGCACTGAATCAACTCAATCCTGTAACATCTCACAACTAGTTAGCCTAAAAATCAATCCTATACTACAAAGAAAATCAAAGAAAACAAAATGAAAAACACATGGGTTGCCTCCCAAGAAGCGCTTGATTTAACGTCGCGGCACGACGCGGGTTACCATCACATCATTTAAAATGGATAAGTGGCACCACGTGGCTCTCATCAATTTTCCCAAGATAATGCTTGACACGGTTCCCATTCACTCTAAAGATTTCAATCCCATGCTTAGAAATTTTGTGACCCAACACTATACCATCTTCAACCATAAAATGACATTTTTTCCAATTGAGCACAAGGTTTGTGTCTTCACACTGGGCCAATACTTTATCCAAATTACCCAAACACCTTTCAAAGGAATCACCAACCAAACTGAAATCATCCATGAGAACCTCCAAGATATCTTCCACCATGTCGGTGAAAATAGCCATCATGCATCGTTGGAAGGTCACGGAGCATTGCACAAACAGAACGACATCCGAGAGAAAGCAAATGTGCCATATGGGCAAGTGAAAGTGGTCTTATCTTGGTCCTCCGGAGTGATTAAGATTTGATTATAGACCGAATATCCATCCAAAAAACAATAAAAGGCACGCCCCGTGAGACGATCTAGCATTTGGTCAAGGAATGGCAATGGGAAATGATCCTTTCGAGTCACCTTATTCAGCTTCCGGAGTCCATACATACCCTCAAACCGGTAATGGTCCGAGTGGGAATAAGTTCATTGTTTTCATTTGTCACCACAGTCATCCCACCCTTCTTCGGTACACATTGCACCGAAGAAGTCCATGAGCTATCGGAGATAGGGTACACAACCCCGGTATCCAACCATTTTATCACTTTTTTCTTCACCACCTCTTGCATTACCTCGTTCAATCTTCTTTGATGCTCTAAGGAGGTTTTTGCATCATCCTCTAAAATAATTTTGTGCATACAGAATGCGGGACTTATTCCCCGAATGTCAGCCAATGTCTACCCAATTGCTTTCTTCCTCCTTTTGAGAACCTCCATAGTGGCATCTACTTGCAAGTTAGTAAGGCACGAGGAAAGAATAATGGGTAAAGTAGAACAAGGGCCCAAGAACTCATACCTGAGGTGTGGAGGCAATAGCTTCAGCTCCAATACCGGTGGTTCCTCTATTGATGGCTTAGTTGGGGGAGTCTTTCTATTTTTGAGGTCCAAGGATAGCCTTCTCAGCTCATAACAATAGGACCCCAATTCTATGCAAGGCATTTACGCACTCTACTCTGCTAGTATCATCATTGGCATCAAGATTTAGAAGCACGACCTCAAGGGGACCCTCCACGTTAATGTTAAAACTTGTGTCATCCACGATCATAGCTGTGACAATGTCCACAAATGAGCACACCTCGGTGCTATTGGGTTGCTTCATGGACTTGCAAACATGGAAGACGACCTTCGCACCCCCCACTCGGAAAGTTAGCTCACCCGCTTCAACATCAACCAATATCTTCCCCGTTGCTACGAAAGGTCTCCCTAGAATAATTAGGACTTCAAAGTCCACTTCACAATCCAAAATGACAAAATCGAACGACAATATAAACTTATCCACCTAGACAAGCACATCATCAATTATGCCCAAAGGTCGCTTCATCGATCAATCCTCCATTTGAAGTCTCATTGAGGTTGGCCTAGGTTGCCCAATTTCCAAAGTCTTGAAGACCGAATAAGGCATCAAATTTATGGTAGCCCCCAAATCACAAAGGGCCTTGGCAAAATCCGCACTTCCAATAGTGCAAGGGATAGTAAAAGCTCCAGGGTCATGAAGTTTTGGGGCCATAGAATGTACTATAACACTGACTTGATGAGTTATTTTTATTGTTTCACAATCCATCGACCACTTCTTCGTCACCAAATCCTTCATAAACTTGGCATATCACGGCATTTGTTCAAGTGCCTCCACCTAAGGCACATTGATTGTAAGGATTTTCATCATGTCAATGAACTTTTTGAATTGGTTGTCACTCTTTTTCTTTGCTAACCGTTGAGGATAAGGCGGAGGTGGCCTAAGCAAAGGTTCCTTGGCTTTGGGCACCACCGACTCGTGCATATCAATCACATGTTCCCTAGACGGATTCACGGCATCTTGAGTTTCCACCTCGGCCTCATTAATGTCAATCCTCACATCATTGTTCACCTCATTCTCAACCACTTCTTCAACTATCAAAAGTACATCATATTCCCGCAACTCAACATCATCATCCACAACTTGCTTATCTTTCGAGGCATGCACATCACCGCCTCTCCCACTTCTTGTTATAACCGCCATCACATGATTGTTTCCCCCCTTTGGATTCACTACCGTATCACTTGCTAGAGCACCTTTAGGGGGAGTATTCAATGATTGATAGGTTTGGCCTAATTTCACCTTCAAGTTATGGATAGAGGTATTGTGGGAAGCCAATTGAGCATCGGAATCTTGGTTCTTCTTCATCATTTGTTCAAACATCATTTCAATTCTACCCATATCATTACCTAAAGAACTAGGACCTTGAGAAGGGAAAGGGAGTGGATTTTTGGTTGTTGGTACATAGGGGGCCTTTGAAAGCCTTGCCCCCGGTTTCCTTGGTTCCCATTATTCCATCCACCTTGATTGTTATTGTTGTTCCAGTTGTTGTTATTACCATTCCAATTCCCTTGTTGCCCTGATTGTTGTTCCTCCAATTACCGCGTTGGTTGTTATTCCAATTACCACCACCTTATTATTGATTGCCCCAATTTCCTTGGGTCGCCATTGTTGGTTTGACAATAGCACTTGCATACCCTTGATTCGATAATACTCTGGGAGCCACTCTTGGAGGTGGCATACGAGAGTCCGGAATATTATCATTTGGATTAGCGTTGGCATTCCGGCCTCTCCGTTGTCCTTGAGGTGCAAGAGGCACCTCATCGTGCTCAAGATCATCTACCTCCTCCCCCGCCATCACGTTTCCTAGCGGGTCATTAGTGTTATTCAATGCCATATTGGTACCTGAGTAGTGACACAAACAAGTAAGTAACAAAGAAGGAAAGAAGAACAATACACAAAACTAACTAAATAGATAGCCAAAAACGTTAGCTCCCCGGAAACGGTGCCAAAAAGTGACCGTAGCCTACTCCGCACCACTAAAACGTAGCGAGAGAGGGTCGCAATAGCTTTTATCTGATTTTGGGTCGGGATCGATTTCCACAAAGAGCTGGAATTGGAGTCGGGTATATATTTAGGTTTGAATTGCGTATTTGTTCTAAATATCACTTCTATTCATTTTTGGTTTTTCTTTATATTCTACTATGATCAAACTACAAATTATAATTGCAACTAAATTAAACTAAGAGTAAATTGCTACAAATTGTATCTAATAGTTTAAAAGGCACTAGGGTAGTGACTTTTAAATAGGTGACTAATTGACGGGTAATTGCATCTAAGGCACGGTTGGCATGATTGGGGAATATGTAATAACCGTTGCTCGATACTACCCACTCTACACCTCTCGGTAGAGAGAGTGGTTTTGCTCAATTAACTTTTTCAAGACCAATTGGGTATGCAAATTTGCCCAAGCAACTAGGGTTCAAGTTGAGTAATTACTCTCTCGAGGTTTAACCCTTTAATTAGGACTATCAGATCTCTTGAGTCCATCCCAATTTCTTGTTGGGTCAATTTTGGAGATTTAGGTTCTCTTTCTCAAGAAGAGCCCAAGTCAACTTAGCACAAACTAGTGTTTGCAACCACCAATTCATAAATTAAACCATAAAACTGACCCAAATAACAAACACCCATAGTCAATCTAACCTTAAATCACAACACCCATCAATTACCCAAACTAGGGTTGCGCCACAACCTAGCTAATGGGTCTAGCTACTCATGCTTGAAGAGAAAATCAGAGAAATAGATGAAGAGAAAGACATATTAATTAATTACTAAAGTAAATACAAAGATTCAATGATTAAAACTAAGTAAAAGTGCCCAAAGTGGCTAAGAAATATCGTCTCATGAGCGCAGCTATAGTCTAATAATATGTGATACCCTAAATATGGAAAAAAAATCTGTTTATACTAAGCTAGAAAAATTGGACAAAATTGCCCCTGCGGGGTCAATGCGGACCGCACAAAATGGTGTGCGGCCGCACTAGGCTCTTGAACTTGAAATTTCGACTCTCTGAACCCAGGCTCCGCGGACCGCACAGAATGGACTACGGCGGCAGAGTCTTTCAATGTGGTCCGCGCAGAATGGACTGCCGACTGCACAGGCTTCATCTTCTGAATTTGGCATCTCTCTGAACTTTGGTTCTGCGGATCGCACAGAATGGTCGTGTGGCCGCGGTGCCTCAGTGCAGACCACACAAAACCTTCTGCGGACGCACTACCTTGATACTTGAAAATCCAACTCTCTGAATCTCCTTAGTGCAGACCGCACAAAGTGTAGCGCGGCCGCACTAGGCCTGTTTCTCCTGAGTTTTGTCTTGTCTTTGGTACTTGTGCAGGTTTTACTCATTTTGAGCCGATCTTTGACATCTTGTCACTCTGTTGATCAAACCTGCAATCAAGCACAACTTATGAGCCTTTTGGGACTATTTTGTATGAATTTATAATCAAACAATAAGCACAACTGGGTATAAAATGCGTCAAAATCCCTAGTTATCAATGCCCTAAAGTGCTAAAGCGTGGTATGGTCGACACTGGTCAGAACTATTTTATTAGGGGTGTCACTTTTTTAATTAAAACTCATTTGGATTATGGGTCAAATCAGATTAAGGGAAAGTGGATCTAAAATAGGTATGGTCCATTTAAGATGATGTGACATTTATTTATGGAGTTTTCTCATTAAAATTTTACGCCATGTTATATTTATGGTAGGAGTTTGAGCCAAAATGACTTTTAAGTGACAATGACAAAGTTTAGTTACTTTTGAGTGACAAACAATAATTGAGTGACTTTAGTGAAATTGAGAGATAGTTGAAAGACCTTCAGTGAAATTAATCCCAAACCATTAATAACCATCTGCCATGACCCAAAACTCAACCCGTCGTGATGGCGCCTATCATGGAACTAGGCCAGCCTTAAACCAACACAATCCAATGCCTTAATATAAACGTTAAAAATCATTTGCGGAAAACTTTCATCATTTTTAAAACAAATCATTTAAGATATAAAAGAAAAATTCATATTACAATGCAATCGTCCTAAAACCACGGTGTCACTGAGATCATGAGCGTCTAAGGTAAATACATAGTCTATTAAAGTGTCTAAGAACCAACAAAAAATATACATCCGGAAATGAGAAGGAGAGCCAAGGCCTACGAATGCCATGTAGATACCTCAGCAAGTCCACAACCTGCGACCTCGATCAACGGTTGCTGTTGGGACCATAAGATACCTGGATCTGCACATAACATGTAGGGGGTAACGTGAGTACACCAACTCAGTAAGTAACAATACTAAACTATGGACTGAGAGGTAGTGACGAACTCAACCTCTTTATAAGATAACATAAATATCGTACAGAAACATTGGCATGCTTTCAATCAATTGAACAACTCATAACAGGGAAGTAAGCAGATATGAACATGGTAAAGCAGTACAACTCCGCTACATCTACATGCCAATGCACATACTGTATGAAATACACTATACCAAGTGCCTCATGTGCCCAATATCTCAATGGTCATCCAATCAGTACTGTATATGGCTCATACGGCGCAGGGAAGATCCATCCCGTAACATATATATCTCTGACAGCAGTCACTCAGTACTGAGGAAGGCCAATCTAGCCTACTCAGAAGATCCATCTCCTGATAATAATTATAATAACCTCACAACCACTCGGTACTGTATCACAAGGCCCAGGGAAGATCCATCCCAGAATATATACACATCACAGACCGTCCGTCTCCAGTACCAAGGAACATGCCAATCCAGCTTCATGGAGAAGATACATCTCCAGATATTAGTACTTTGGACAATATCCATGTCCAGGGAAGATCCATTCCTTAATATAACCAGTCGCGCCCACTGTGGGTGTGCAAACTTCGGAGGGGCTCCTATGTCCCAAACGCCATAACATAGCCAGCGAAGGCATGTATCAATAATCCGATGCGGCTTGTAGCCCGACCCATAACTGTCACTCATAATCAGGCTCTCGCTCTCGCTCGGCCATCACTCTCCAGTCCCACATACACGGGCTCACAATGCTATGAAACTAGCCCAAAATAATGATATGTGTGCCAAATAATAATGACTGAGACTGAGACATGATATGATATGCATGAAAAAGACTGAGTACAGAATATCAATGAATGTAATGAGATGACAGCAAGAAACGCCCACTCGGGATAGAATATCAATTTGACCAAAGTCTCAAAGTCCTACAATCCATTCAATTACGAGACTATCCATACTAGTTTCACTCAATTTCGACTCTGAATCGGCTTTCAAATCCCAAAAATTCATTTTTATGAAGTTCCACAATTTTCCCCAAAATTTCATCCCAAATCTCTACTCAAATGATAAATTCAACGTTAGAATCATGCATCTTAGAAAAATTGAGCTAGAATTACTTATCCCGTTGATTTTCTCGAACATTCTCTGAAAAATTGCCAAAGCCCGAGCTCTCTAGGTCAAACTATAATATAAAACCCCAAATCGTGTATTTATAGTGTACCTCTCGGATTCTCATCACCACTGACCGCGAAAAATCAATGTTGACTGCGGTAAACCACCGCTGACCGCGCTTTTGGTAGCTGCGCAGTTAGGACTTAGTATTTTGGCCATAACTTTCTCTACAAATATCCAAATTATGATTTCTTTACCTTTCAGGAAACTAGATACGAAGGGATACAACTTTTATTTTTGAATCATCTCAAAATTCCTTGTAGATCAAAAGACATTGGCTTCCGAAATTGGACCAACGAACCTGCTGATTCTCCCCTGGACCGCCTCAACGCTCCTTTTTCCTCCTCAGCGGTAGATTTAAGTGCCAGAACCATTGCCTGAGTTCCGGTAATGCCCGAACTCGCTCAAAACTCACCTGAATGCACTTGAGGCCCTCGAGGCCTCAACACAACATACCAACACCTCCCATAACATCATTAAAACTTAGTCGAGCCTTCGAATCACTCAAAACAACACCAAAATATCAAATCAACTTTGGATTCAAGCGTAAAAACTTAGGAACTTTCAAATTCTACAAACAACGCCGAAAACTATCAAATCACCTCCAAATGACCTGAAATTTTGCACACACGTCATGAATGACACAACGGACTTGCTCAAATTTTCAAAATTCCATTCCAATCCCGATATCAAAATTTCCACTGCCGACCGAAAATGCTAAATTTTTAATTTCGCCAATTTAAGCCTAAATCTACCATGGACCTCCAAATTCCATTTCAGACGCTCTCCCGACGGAGCTAACCAAATCATAAAAATCCAAATCCGATATCAAATACTAAGAAGTCTAAAGTTGGACAAACATTTCGAATTTAAAGCTTCAAGCTGAGAATCATCCTTCCATATCTATTCCGATTAACCTGAAAATCAAAATCGATGATTTACATGAGTCATAATACATCATACAGGGCTAGTCATGCCTGAGAATTGATGAGTGAAGTGCAAATGCTCAAAACAACCGATCGGATTGTTACAGTAATGATATTATCTTAAGAAAGTGCCTTATGGTAAACATCTTTCAAGTCTTAATTAGCTATATCTGTGTACTATCTCTTTCAGTTCTGGACCATCAAGTTTAGTGAATGATCGAATTTGGAGAATATAGTATCTTGATCCATACGGTTCAACTTCAACATATGAAAAGAAAATTGCTAATAAATCATTCTCTTTTTGAATGGGACATGCACTAGCTAGTGCAGTGATATCGAATATTGTATTCGACGTAATGACATTACTTGTGAAAATTGAGATTGTTTGTTCTGGTTGAGCTATTAAGGAGGGAGTTTAGGGAGAGGAGTGGCTCTTTGAGCAAGGGATCACTCAGCTTTGATAGTCGTGGTATTTAGATCAGGTTGTTTGTTGTGATCGAGCTATTAATTAAGAGGGAGCTCAGGGAGAGGAGTGTCTCCTTGAGTTGGAACGACTTAGCTTTGATTACCGTGGTGGTATTCAAATCAGTTTTGATAGGTTATATATGTATCCTTGTTATGTTTTGATTATCTAACAAACTTACTGTCAAGAATCAGATAAGGAACCAGTTACACACTCTCAAGATCTTAAGATCAACAAGGTTCAAGTTGGTGACATGGTTCAACTCTTCAGAGTCAAAAAACAACGGAGGGAACATATAGGTACTAGTTCCCGTGGTGACAGGACAAGTCAACCGCTCTAGCTATAAAGTTGTTGCCTGCACACGCAACAATGCATATACAATGCAAAAGTCAACTTTATGGGGAATGCCATTTACCTACCTTGCTTACATCATTCAAGTGATGTCACAAATGAATTATTAACATCACGCAAAGGTAAAACAAAACACTTGCACATTCAAAAATTCATCAAGCATTCTCTCAAGTGAATCATCGACCTTGCAAGTGACCTTCTCGTGCATCAAGAACAAAGAACAACATAGCAACGGACCAATTCCCTGTATTGAGTTATTATATGTCCTTAGTTGTATTGTACCTTTGTTGAAGTTCCTTACTCGTAATTCCTACTTAGCTTAGTTAGAAGCATTGCGTAGGAAACCTTTTGTAAATCATAAACCTTTGTGTTTGTATCTTGGATAGAGTTAGTCCAGTTGTAAAGTCTTTGTAATAGAGTTATTACATAGTGGCGTGTAACGGAGTTGTTACAAATTAGTGAGGGGTTGAGAGGTTAATTCCTAGGTTACAATAAGTTGTAATCTAAAGTTTGCTCAGTAGTAAAGTTGAAATCCTCTATATCATTTTCTTACTGCAGTGTGCGTGTGTTCTGTGGGAACTAATAGAGAATCTATTTCTCTATATAGTTTGATGGACCCTTAAATTCTATCAAGTTTGTTTGTTCTGGTCGAGCTATTAAAGAGGGAGCTCAGGTAGAGAAGTGGCTCCTTGAGCTAGTACACTCGGCTTTGATAAACGTGGTGGTATTCATATCAGTTTGCGCATTGATCACGCCCAACTATTTCTTATAAAAAGGACAAAGCGATCGTTGCAAAAATATAATCCGATTTACAAGTCGGGAGTCGAATCTCACGGAGAACTAAGACTTAGCTACAGTTGTTTACTATGACCAAGAATACAAGTTTGAACAATTCCTAACTTATAGATATTAATATTCTTGTGTTCAAATAACTAACTAACAAATTAGACTAATAAATTAACACTAAAGATATTACAGGTTGGAGAAAAGATTAAGGACGTCTAGAGTTATGATTTCCCCAATTGTCGGAATTCTTCCCGCTATATCTTCTATAATTTCACCTAAGTATCTCTACAAATCATGAGCGCTCTGCGTGTTGTAATTCTCTCCCGAGTAATTATGACAATTTACTAGATATACTCTCCCGAGTTACGCTAGCTGGCTTTAATTACAGCTCACGTAGATCGCACCCAAAGTTTCGTTATCCCTAATCCCACCTTTAAACCCTTGGTTGGTGATTCCTCACATACGTCGGGAGTGATATTGTTCAACAACTACCTAAATATACACTCTCTCCCGAGTAATACATACTAAATAGGCAAAGATAATTGAGGGCCCTTCAATCAACCACAAGAATAATATAGTTGAACAAATAGAGAAAATACTACGGCTCAATTATATTAAAACATAACAAGAATTTATCCCACAAAAGGTTCCATCAAAATCCTAAATAACAAATTAGCTATTCATAATAGTATGTAAAACTACAATACTAAAAGTTATAACTAACAATGAAAAATAGGAAGAGGAAGGAAAAACTCGTAGAAGAATTCTCCGCCTTGCTCCTATTGTGTCTCTGCCTCCTTAGATCGAATCTGTGTTATAAATATGTCAAACTTCCTCAAAATACCATTTTTTCATGTATATATACCAAGATGGGTCGGGCCCAAATAATTATACCTTCTCCTAGATGAAAAAAACACTTTTCCTGGGTTTGACTAGCGCGACCGCGCTCGTGACCGCACTAGTGGCCGCGCATATTGCCCAGTATTTTGCCTGACGAGCGCAACCGTACTATTGAATCGTACTTTTCACCCTGTTCCCTTTGGAATTTAGAAAAACGTAAAACATGAAAATTGTATCCGTTTGAATAACTTTCCAACCATATATTTTGGAGCCCAAATGGAGTTTTGAGCAAAAAGTTATGTGTATTTTACTAGACAATGCGCAATGTGCCTACTCGATTCTTCGTTTTGTTGATCTATCATCCGTTGATCCCCGAATATGATCCCGGATTAATTCCTTGGGCTTTTACTCAGACTTCAAAGCTCCAAATCACTTGTATTCATTCCATAACATCTGCATAACTCGGAATCACTCCTTCAAGGCATAAAACACACAAAAAACACTAGTAGTTAAAGCTCAAACTCAATTAAAGTGCAGTAAATTCGAGTGCAATAAATGACTAAAATACGTAATTATCACCTTTCATCACGCATATCTCGACTAATTTCATAGGGTATTAGCTATTTTTCGCCAGCTCAAATATCAGGTAACGTTATTCATCAAGACTTAGACCGATGGAAAAAAATCACTTAATTTTTGCCTTCGCTGAAATTTAAATATGAGACCTCATAGTTCTCAACTCACCGTATTAACCAATAGACCACCCTTGAGATAGAAAAGTTATGTGAGATATTTGATTGTAACTATCATGTAATATTGTGATATTTTCATTGGCATAAGAAAAAAGATAATGGATTTTGAGAATATTTATACAAGTTTATATATACTTTGTTCTTTGTTAATTAAAGAATCTAATATCGCTAGAAATTTTTTTATAGGTGGAATTTTTTTTTGTATATAAATTATTGAATCTCCAAAATACAAGCATCACTTTGATGAAATACTTAGTACTTTGATTAACTCGTAATGTTTTTTTGGTTTTTCACTTAGTGTCTGGTATTTGTATTGGACTCGATTAAATTTGAATTCGTGCCGGAAAGTCACACATTAGAAATAAAGCGCTTTGGTTAAGGATGAAGGAGTATTTATCAATCCACCACCACCC
>MU786538.1:28121-51421 GCA_026770625.1 Nicotiana glauca | reverse complement strand
ACCATCTGGGCTTAGGCCCGTCACAGGCTGGTTCCACCCAGCAGGCCCACGAAGCCCGGGACCGCCCGAGCCCGGGACCGCCCGAGCCCGGGACCGCCAGGCCCAGGCCCGTTTGGCCCATTTAAGCCCGGGACCGCCAAAATGTACAGCCTTATCCACACGTATCTTTTACAAATTTTCTATCGTATACAAGTTTAAGATTTGAATAATATTCATGAAAGTTTAAGTTTTTCATTGGAGTTAATATTTCTTGTAGCGTATTAAAGTATTTATGCGAGACATATTAATTCCTTGATTAATATAATTCATGCCATTTGCGGTCTAAAGGTTAAGCTGTTATTTTAGAAATAAAGATAGCATTGTTCCAAATAAAGATATTTTTTTTTATCTTTTATCTATAACATACAAAAGAAAAACTTTTTTTGTCTATAACAGTCAAATAATATTTGAATATCAAATGTTATTATAGATGTATAACAACCATTCACAATAAAAATAAAAAAAATATTAGAACAAATAAAGTTGTTATAAGAGTTTGTTTGTATTTCTGAGGGGTGGGGTGGGAAATTCTTATATTAAATTTTAATGTTATTTAATGAATTAGAACTTTAATTTTGATTATTATAACTTTAACATCAATATCAAGAAATCAAAATTTGATGTGAAATAAAACCATATTATCTATTTTTTTTCAAATAAATTATTCATCTATACATACTAATTATTTTTATCTTATTTTTCTTCTTCAAAATCCTTCATTTGTAATGAGACACCAAAATAAATATCTGCATATACTAAATTAGCTCAATAAATAAAATGAATTAATCTAGTATTTGTGAACTGAACTAATTCAAAGGTAAGAGTTTAAAACCAAGAGTTTTCTAAACTATTATCAGAATTTCTTTGGATTTTCAAAATTAAAATTTCTGAATATCGAACCACAAAATGTTGCCACTGTAAAACGTCCAATTCCATAATTCAATATTATAAAAGTCTGAATTTTAAAAATAAAACAAATTAAAGGGAAGAAAAGAAAGACTACTTTCAATTTGGATGCTTACTATTTCTGAATTCTCCGCCCAAAAGAAGAAAAAAGAACCAGAAAAGAGAAAAAGAGATGAATTAAGTAGTTTGTTTACTCTTAATCAACCCAGAAATAAATATTTTTTTAGCAGTAACAAATAATTACTTTGATCTATTTAGCTCAAATTAATATCTCTCTGTCCCAAATTAATAATCTATTTAGCTCAATAAAATTATCTCAAAACAATTATTACTTTAAAATTTTAAGATTAAATTTGTTAGTAGTAATAATTTTTAAATGAAGTATTCATATTAAATTGCCTAAAAATATTCTCATTCTCACAACAACCATCCAAATAAAGTATTCAAGTAATAACATCAGCATCACAAAATACAACAGAAACACAAATAAGGCCGATAAATAGTAGCAATAGTAAAATAATGTCCATATAGAAAGTATTATAGTAAATTAATAATTAATAATAAATATTTGAGGCTATGTCTAATGGGTAGGGTATTAGACTTATTATTGTTTGCATATGGATAATAGATGAAATATAAAATATAAAAAATTTAAATTTTCGGATATCGAAAAATCCGAAGTACCAATCCAACATCAATCCAAAATTCAAAAAAAAAAAAAAAAAAAAATTTAAATTTGGAATCCAAAAATCCGAAGCAAAATTCCAAAAAATTCGAATTTCGGTTTGAATTCCAGGTTTGCTCAAATTGTGCCAACCCCTAATCGCTTTAGCTCAAAAAAAATTATCTCAAAATAAGATTAAATTTGGTAGTAGTAATTATTTTTAGAGCTGCTCAGTTCTCAAAACATACTCTAAGGGGTCGTTTGGTTGGAATATGATTTATACCGGTGTAAGTTATGCCAGTATAAGTTATATTGGGATAAGTTATGCTGGGATTATTTTTTTATTCGTTGTTTGGTATGTTGTGTTAAGAATGACAATTGCATAATTTCTAAGAAGAAGGTATAAGTTATACCAGTGTTAATTACCCCACCTTTTATAAAGTACAAGTTATCTCAGTATTAAAATTAACACCGGGATAATTTATACCTGATTTACTAACCAAACAAAATATTAAGGTGGTATTAAATTTTTATACCACCCTTATACCTTCTTATACCTCATACCAAACGACCCCTAATATGGTAACTTCATAAATTACATTTTTTATTTATTATTTTCTAAAAAACTACGGGATCGTTTGGTCGAGAAACAAGTTATCTCATAATTAATTATCTTGTGATTAGTTATTATAGTATTGATTATCCCACACCCACATACATATAAAAAAATATTATAATTTCGAAATAACTAAACCTGTAATTAGGTATAAAACATGTTATCCCAACCAAACATAAACTATATCTCAAATTTAATATCGAGATTAATTACCGCTCGTTCTCGCGGCAAACGGCCCTAAAGGACATTTAACAACAAAAAATATTCAACAACTTTTAATGAATTATTACAGTCACCCAAAACTTGTCACCCTTTTCTCAGTCAGCTGTGAAAGGCTATTTCTCTCTGTATGTAGCCACTCTTTCTTCAACTTTCATTTTTCACAAGGTATATATATGTATACACAGAATATATATACATAGAGAATTAGAAGAAAGAGGGAGAAATGGGTTGGTTTCCATGTTCTGGATCATCGAAGCAGACCTCAAAGAAGAGGAAAAAGAAGAAAGACTCGACCAATTCGGTCCAACTTGGTTCTGGTAATTAATATATCTATTTATCATATAAGCAGACTAATTTGATGATTCTCTGAGATGGGTTTGTTGTACTGTTGTCAACTTTCTAGGTTTTTATGCAATTTAAAGCTTCAAGTTTTCAACTTTTAATGAATCTGTGAAATGGGTTTGTTTTATTTTGGTCAAATTTCTAGTCTTTATGTTATGTGGAGCTTCAGGTTTTCAACTTTTAATGATTCTTTGAGATGCGTTTGTTTTATTTTTGTCAAATCTCTAGTCTTTATGTTATTTGGAGCTTGAGCCAAGGGGCTTCGGAAACAGCCTCTCTATCTCCGGGCAGGCGTAAGGTGTGCCTATGCACTACCCTCTTAGACCCCACTTGTGGTATTTCACTAGGTCTGTTGTTGTTGTTGTTGTTATGTTATTTGGAGCTTCAAGTTTTCAACTTTTTAATGATTCTGTGAAATGGGTTTGTTGTAATTTTGCCAAATTGCTAGTCTTTATATGATTTGAAGCATCAAGTTTTCAACTTTTAATGATACTGTGAAATGGGTTTGTTGTATTTTTTGATAAATTTCTTGTCTTTTAAAGATCTGGAACTTCATCTTTTAATGATTATGTGAAATTGGTTTGTTGTAATTTTTGTTAAATTTCTGGTCTTTAGATGATCTGGAGCTTCAGTTTCATATTATTGCTTCTCATTCTCGTATATCACCTGTTTACCATTTTTTATGTAAGGAATTTCTTTTGCATTCCTTTTGGCTTAGTTTTTTGCTATAGGTTGTTCTGTTTCTTACTTCTGTACACATTATTGTCTCTTTCGCTTCAGTTTATTTAATGTTATGCTGGTGGTACTGCTTGCTGCTATTGCTTCTTCTTCGTATTCTTTGTGACAAGGGTCTATCGGAAATAGCTTCTCTACCTTCGCAAAGGTAGGGGTAAGGTCTGCGTACATCCTAACTTCCCCAGACCTCACATGTAGGATTCTCACTGTGTTTGTTGTCGTTGTTGTTGTTGTACGGCTTCATTTTTACTTGATTCACTTTAACAGGAACATTATTTGTAAGACTTCTATGCAAGTGTGGGGATAATGTGACTTTTAGAGCTTTAAAAAGGATGAGATATACTAAAAATGAAACAATGAGCTGTTAAACTTTAGTCAACTGTGCAAAATTTCTTCAAGATAAATGAGGGGCTTTCTATTGGATATCCAAGAGTTTCAACTTTTTATTTTACCATCCAAGTTTCAGAAAGTTAGTTTGGTGTGCAAATTTTAATTTCTCTTTTTTCATTTCAATGTACCATCAGGCGTCAGAATAAGCCACTGATGCTTGTATCAGTGTAGGCTGCCTACATCACCCCCGGGGTGCGGCCCTTCCTTTGACCCTACGTGAACGCGCGATAATCAGGCGTCTATCTAGACAATTTTCATTTCTGAATGGACCCAGACCAAACATGTAGGTACATAATGATAGGAAATAATGATGAGTGTTGCATAAAGATCTTGCAGAAATGAATTCTTGGCGATGTTTACTGAGTTAGCTAGTCCAACCATGCCGCTTTTACTGTATCTTGCATGACTATCGTATTAGAAAATTTGTAGGAAACAGACTGGGTTATTGAAGCTGCACAATTTCCCAGTACATCTGTGGTTGTATCAAGTTTGGTATCATGCATTTCCCACAATTGGACTAAATCCTTTGACCAGTTTCTTGATCAGGCAACAGCTGTATATGATGTTTTTGAACCATAATTGTTTGGTGTCAGTTCTGTATTTTCTTTCCTTTTCTCATTTCTGTTGTGGTTTTGTGTTCAGACAAGTTGAAGGCAAAGAATCTGTTAGGCTCAAAGGATGTTAAGGATGGAGAGTCTAGTCAGATTGCAGCCAAGACTTTTACATTTCGTGAATTAGCAGCTGCTGCAAGAAACTTTCGAGGTGATTGTCTTCTTGGAGAGGGAGGTTTTGGAAGAGTATACAAAGGGCGGCTCGATTCCAATCAGGTTTTCTTCTGTTACTTTTTTTTTCCAATGATGGAACTCTTTTCAACAATGAAACAGAGTTCCATTTTCTGTCTCCACAGTCTGGTTGTGTCTCAATTCACCAGATTTTGGTTGAACTCGCTATTTTCTCGCATAGTTGTTCCTGAGGAAAATTAGAATTGTTTTCACTATTTTATTTCCTTTGTTCTTGCTTTAACTGTGGCAAGTTTGGACACTTGCATCGTATTTGATGGGCTCATGTTATTTCATAATGTTATAAGTAGTCCGCTTATTTAGGGGAAGGGACTAGCTTCGTTCTTGAATGTCGGTTGTGACAAGCCAGAACTGTGTTTATCACTTGATCCTTTTGTAAACAGGCGAAAATGAAAAAAAGGTCATTCTTGTGCTGTTAGCAATAATAAAGTCTAGGAAACATGCATTATTCTTTGAGAAAATGCTTCGGTTTCCCTTATTAGATTTCCAGAATATGTGCTTTACGTCGTCTGATGCATTGTTTTCAATTCTGCTTCTTTACGTTTATTACATTGTGTATTCGGTTAGAATTTTTCTTCTTTATGACAAAATGGAATTGACCTTGGTCGTTTGTCACTTCCTTTTTGTTTATTATAATACTCCCTCCGTTCCACTTTATGTGAACCTATTACTATTTGGAGAGTCAAACAAAGTTTTCTTTTGACCATGTCTTTTTTGCAAATATTTTTTTAATTATTTTGAACTGTTAGCTGTTGTGACTTATAATACTTTTTATGTAGTTTCTAAATATATAAATTTTATTTTAAAAGTTCAAAAATTCTAGTTGCACTGAAAATTAGTCACTTTGACCCTCGTACTCCGAAAAGGTTCACATAAACTGGAACGGAGGGAGTAATATTTTTATTGTTATCACTATTGCTACTGTTCAATTTTATCTTTGGGCACCGTGCTTTATGATATTGCTATGGACATATAAGATATGTGCTGGAGCTATGCTTTGACACCTTCACTCATTTATTTGCTATAGATTGTTGCCATCAAGCAACTCGATCGTAATGGATTGCAAGGGAACAGGGAATTTCTTGTTGAAGTGCTGATGCTAAGTTTGTTACACCATCCTAACCTGGTAAATTTAATTGGCTATTGTGCTGACGGAGATCAGAGACTTCTGGTTTACGAATATATGCCACTAGGATCATTGGATGACCATCTTCATGGTAATATCTCTTTTAGTCGATCACCGCTTTCCTCCTGTCTATATTTTCGTATGAAATTTGGATTTAAAAATAAGTGTTATGCAGATCTTACGCCCGCTAAAAAAGTGCTCGATTGGAACACGAGAATGAAAATTGCAGCTGGAGCAGCAAAGGGCTTGGAATATTTACATGACAAGGCAAGCCCGCCCGTAATATACCGCGATTTAAAATGCTCTAATATTTTGCTTGGTGAGGGGTATCATCCAAAGCTATCCGACTTCGGATTGGCCAAGTTGGGGCCCGTAGGAGATAACACCCATGTCTCGACAAGAGTTATGGGTACTTATGGGTACTGCGCTCCGGAGTATGCTATGACTGGTCAGTTGACTTTAAAGTCAGATGTTTACAGCTTTGGGGTTGTCCTCTTGGAGATCATAACTGGCAGGAAAGCAATTGAGAATTCAAAAACCGGAGGAGAGCACAATCTGGTTGCATGGGTAAGATATTTGCTTATTGTATTACCTTTATCTTGTTGTTTCCGCAGTTGCCTGTTAATTTCTGTAAATGAAGTAACCAAATCAGTGCAATTATAAACCATGCATATTTTAAAATATCTTAAAACAAATTGAGTTAAAGGCAGTCCATAGCTGATGTAGTATGATTTTGGCTTGATTGTTATAAACCGTGAGAATCTTCGGGCAGATTAAAATTCCTTAAGAAAATACACTATTATGCAATTGTAAAACCATGCATATGTTTGTGTTGGATTATTAGCTATGTTGCTCGCACTCTT
The DNA here is from genome assembly GCA_026770625.1 of Nicotiana glauca. NCBI lineage: Eukaryota > Viridiplantae > Streptophyta > Magnoliopsida > Solanales > Solanaceae > Nicotiana > Nicotiana glauca. Next base: position 44,718 of record MU786538.1, on the reverse strand, counting down.
CAAAAATACTACCAGGTGCGTGTCGGATCCTCCAAAATTAGTGCATATTTTGAGCATCCGACATGGGTGCGGCAACATTTTGGGTAGGTCCGAGCAACATAAATTATTAGGGCAGTATGGGTAGTTGAGCGGATGAGAAGTGGGAGCAGTTTAGGTTCAGTGTTTTCATTTGATGCTGTTTACTGGAGCATTTAATAACGGAATGTGGACTTGCCATATTTTATTGGGATAATTACATTTTTGGGCCGCCCAAAAAAATAATATCCAATAAATGTATATGTTTTGTATATTAAGTATAAATATGTTTTGTATATTTGGGCTACTGTAATTATTTTGGGCCGTCAGACCAAAAATGAAGAAAGCCCTTTTTCTTATTGTGCTTGTGCGGGTGTAGGAGGGGGTATATATTCTTGGGAAATTACCAGCTATGTCCATTTATAGGTAGCTTATTACAAAAATTGGCCAATTGATAAAATATTACTAATATTAGCCAATTAGCTATTTGTAGCAAAAAAATATCAAATTTTTGCTTTGTTTTGTGTGGGTGTTATTAGAATAGATTGGACAAAACTTTAAGAGCTTGAATCTTAGTTTTTGGATGATTTGGTGAAGTTTTGAGGTGGTTTGAATTGAAAATTCGAAGTAAAACTCGAATATGAAAAAAAAAAAATATGTGTATCACACCGTGTATCATTTATGTATCACATGTGTATCATATATGTATCTATTGTGTATCACATGTATATCCATGTATAACTGTGTGTGAGATACATGATACATGTGTCGCAGAAGGCTTTTTTGAACTCGATTTAATTACGAATTTTGATACAAAACCACTCCAAATCACCTCCCATCTTCCTCAAATTTTGTATATTGACTTATCTATATATTTTCAATGAATTTCAACCATACCCATTGAAAAAGTTCCTTTTTTGTTTAGATTTTTGGAATATTGTATATATTTTTTGTATTTCATCATCTTATTTGCTACCTCATCTATAAAATTTCCTTTCCGTCTTGTATCTGGTGTTGCTAATCACGCTTAAAAATATGGAAGGGGATTTTCGCATGTGATTCTTTGAGAGAAAGAACCCTATTATTTGGTTTTTCAATTTTTGTTGGCTAGTTTTGGTAAGTCTATGATTAATGGCTAGAGGTTGGTAAGTTGAGATATATTTGGGACATTTGTGTAAGTTTCCCTATATTCTTTGGGGAAAATTTCACATTAGAACAACTGGGCTCCCTACTTTTCAATTTTATAGCCCATATTTCAATTTGCAACCAACTAGCCCAAAAATAATAGGCTAAGATTCAACATCCAACTCCAATAGGTTCTCAAAATTACTATTTAATTTTTAAAAAAGATTCCTCAAGCTTTTAAGTTAATTTTCGAATCAGTAACTATGACTCAAATATTAGTTCAACAAATCAAATTCATTTGGGTGGTAAAAATTAGATTTTTAACAAGCTTAAATATGTGGGTTTAAATTTCGAATATGATTTTGTGAGAAATTTGGAGCGGGTGTTATTTAGACTTGTTAGAAATAGTGTAAGGAGGTTGTATATAAAATTTGAAGTCATTTAATGAAGATTTGGACTAGTTTTGAACAAGAATTGCAACTGAAAATCGTGCAAGAAGTTCGTCTACAGACGCTTGTATAAAGGTGCATGCAAGTGTATAATAGTGTATGAGGTGTGTTTTTACACTCACATACGCTATTATACATAGTTATACAAAAAACTGACTTCGTCTTCTTCCTAGCGTCTTTTCTGAATTTTAACTCAAATCTTGCTCAAATCTACCCCAAATCACTTCAAATTTAAATTTTGAACTCCTTTTGATATTTTCAATCAATTGGAATAACACCCAATCCAAACAACTAACAAATTCAAAAATACCCATTTCCGAAAGCAAAGCTTTGGATGGTTTTCAATGGTAGACTTCTACTCTTCAATTTTCTTACATTGCAAGTGACACAAGAGTAGAAATAGAAAATACACGGTCTTTTGAATCATATATAGAAGATGTTAGAAGAAGAGAGAGTGAAAGCAATGGTTGTGAGAACACAAATTTAACTCCATAGATGTTAGAAGCAATGGTTGTAACTTGTAAGAACACATATTTTGAATTTTCTAGTGCTTTCAAAATATATACAATGTGGGCTAGGTCGGGTAAAACTTAAAAATATGGGCTATTTTTTGTTATGGTGCGAAGTCATGTGTATTTTCTTGTAATTCTATCTATTCTTTGCTATTAGCAAATCCAATATAGAGAACCAAGTTCGAAGAATATAATCGTGCGCTCCTGTATAGAAAATTGGGCGTCTTTTGTCGAGAATCATGTATTGATGTAAATTCTTTACTTTTTTGGTATACTTCTTGTATACTGGAGTTTTTCTCCCTTTTGTTAATGCAATTTACCTAATTAAAAAAAAAAAAAACGTGCGCTCCTTACCAGGCAAGACCCTTGTTCAAAGAGCGGAGGAAATTCTCACAGATGGCTGATCCGGTACTTCAAGGCCAATATCCCGTTAGAGGCTTGTATCAAGCTCTAGCAGTTGCAGCAATGTGTGTTCACGAGCAACCTAACATGCGTCCAGTCATAGCAGATGTTGTCACAGCCTTGTCTTACCTTGCTGCACAAAGATTTGACAGTGATAGTACTCAAGGAGTTCAAGACTCGCGCTGGACACCTGCTACTCCACCTAGAACGAAACGAGATGCTGATAAGCGACAAAAGGGTGGAAGTTCTGAAGCTAGATGGTGAATAATACATTAAACAAGTTTTGCTCCAGGAACAAGTACAACATATCAAGACGAGCAACCTATTGGATAGCAGCTAGTTGAAGCTAGTTCAGTACAAACGACAAGCAAAGTACCTCAAATACAAGTTCAATCAGAAGGAACAATTTTGTAGCTCAGAAATCAGACCAGCTACGCTTATCTCCCCTTGTTATCGAGCGTGTTTGCTTTCCCCTTTAATCGTTTGAGTACATAGGTGATGCGTATTACTGCACTTTATGGTTTCGGTCATTTCTTAGTGAAGTGTTCTTTTGTACAGGCATGCTATATGGTGTGCAAGTATTGTATTGTGAAACAGCAAATTGTGATGTATCATTAAAGAATGGGGATTGTAGTTATATTCTTTTTAGCCATATCTTTGTGATGAAAGACATTATTGAGTATTGAAATGAATGGGGTCGGATTGAGCTGAATGAATATATAGGATTCATATAGTTGACTCAAACTACTTTGGTTTGAGGCATACTTGATCAATTGAATTCTAGTCGTTGGATAAATGAAACTTTGACGAATAACTATATTGCATTTCTTTCAGTTCAGGATGATAAAGTCATTCTCTCGACCTCCTAAGCAGAGATGAAGGCAGGATTTAAACTCTATGGGTGTAATTTTTAATTTTCTTAGCATTAGACCTATTATATTTTCAAAATTATGAGTTTAAATTTACTATTTATTACAGTTTTAATAAATTTTTACACATTTATATTTCGCGTCGAAAATATTGGATTTAGATGAACCTAGTGCTATAAGACTGCATCCGCCTCTGTGACCCTAAGTGGTTTTGCTAAATACAAAAATAATGAATAAACGGACTGTTGACATACTAAACAAAAATAATAAACTGACTTGATCTTCTTATCCGGAAAAAATAAAAAATAACTTTGTAACCTATCATATAACTAATCAAATCAAGAATAAACAATAACAATAAATGCATAAATCTACTCATTATAAGTAATTAAATACGGAGTTGCTGTTTACTGAACAACAAACAGTACTATAAAATTATAATAACAATTTAAAATCAAAATCCATATATCACAAACCAAAAAAAGAAAAGAAAAACTGATGGAATCAAATATTGCTAAATAATCTTTAAGAACAAACACAAATAAAAAAGAAGGAATTTCTATACTTAAAACAATATTTTCCGGCACCCTTTTCCGCACCAATTAATGGAAGAAATTCAAAAATAGCAAGATTTACAATTGGTCATTCAAGAATTGCCACAATTTCAAAAGTAGTTGAAATTTAGCCACTTTTCATGTAAAGATAAATCTGAACGAAAACACTGTTCAAAAATCGAAAAATACTCCAGCATTATATACTGGAATTCCAACATAAGTATACTTGAACTCCAGTATATTATAGGAAATGGGCCAAATATATCCTTGTACTTTCAGATATTGTCTACATTTAACATCCGCTGTACTATCTGGCAAAATTTACCCCTACCATTGTACTATCCATCCAAATTTATCCTACCATTAGCAAACTTTTAAAATTATTCCTCGGTTTGTCAGGTGACCTTGAATATCCCAAATTATTTTAGTTAAGTCACTTATTCTTCTTCTTGATTCACTATTTTCGAAATAATTGGTATTGACCTGCTTTCTTAATTGAAAAAAATAAGAGAAAGAAATATAAATAATACAATGGTTAGTAAATAAAGTATAGTAAATTGAAGAATCTAAACTAGGTAGCTTGTCTAAATTCTAAAATTATTTACTCCAACTTTAATGAATTCGTTGCACCAAATGTATGGAGATTTTGGAAGTATTAGTGATACACTATTAGAAAACTGCCAAATTTTGTCAGCAAAGGTATGAAGACTTTGAAAGTATTATTGATACACCACTAGAAAACTGCCAAATTTTGTACACCAAAATCGACCGACATCGGTCGGAATTTAAGGAAAAGCGATCGATTTTCAACTGTTTTTAATTAGTCAGAAAAATAATGATCGCTAAGGTGTTGCGACTGAAAGTAGTCACAATTTTTCGAACGAAGTCGGTCAGTTAATTCAACGCTTTGACTGACAATAAAAATAAATATACCGACCGAATTCGATCAGTAATATGCAAGTATGACCAGGTCTTGGTCAAAGATTGACCAATTTCCACCCGAAATCGATCGGGATTTTTATATATTTGTTGGGGGACCACTATTTCTGTATCGACCCGATCGGTCGTTTTGAGTACTAGCGCTCCGTTCAGCAGTCGGAGGCCATGAACAACTTCATTTCAGGTATTATAACTTGTGTGTATGGTCGGGATTGAAATTCAGGAAGTTCGGAGTTAAATTTAAATGAAAATTCTCATTTCAGAAGCCTTAAGTTGGGGAAAATGGCTAAGATTGAAATTTTGGGTAAATGACCTCGGAATCAAGATCTGAAGGTTCCAGTAGGTTCTTATGATGATTTCGGACATGGGCGTATGCCCAGATTGGGTTTTGGATAACCCGGGAGTGTTCTGGCGCCTATTGTGGAAGTTAACATTTTGGAAGAAATTTTATAGGTTTGGTTTGAAGTGCATTTCAGTGTTATCAATGTTCATTTGGGATTTCGAGACTGTGAGTAGCTCCGTATGGTGATTTTGGAGTTGTGAGCGCGATCGGAAGTGAATTCGGAGGTCCATAGGTCATTTTGAAGCCATTTGGCTAAAGATAGAAATTTGAAGGTTTTTGAGAACTTTGACCGGAGGTTGACTTTTTGATATCGGGGTCGGAATCCAATTTCGGAAGTTGGAGTAAGTCCGTAATGTCAAATATGACTTGTGTGCAAAATTTGGGGTCAATCGGAATAGGTTTCAGCATCGAAAGTTGAAGTTTAAAATTCTAAAGTTCTTAAAGCTTGAATTTGAGGCTGATTCATGATTTGAGCGTTGTTCGACATGATTTGAGTCCTTGAGCAAGTCCGTGATGTGTTTCGGGACTGGAGAGTAAGTTTGGTTGGGGTTCCGGGGGCCTCGGGTGGATTCCGGGTGGCTAACGGATCGAATCTGGAGTTTGAAGAAGTGCTGAAGCTGCTGCTTCTGGTATTTCCGCTTTTGCGGAAAAGGGGACCGCAGAAGCGGTATCGCAGGTGCGAAGGGGAGACCGCAGAAGCGGTTTTGGTTGGAGCTGCAGGGATCCGCAGATGCGGTTGCGTTTCTGCAGAAGCGTACCACGCCTACGATGTGGAGAACCGCAGAAGCGGAAGGCCTGGACGTGGGTGGAAGCCGCAGAAGTGGCAAGTTATCTGCAGAAGCAGGACCGCGGAAGCGGACATGGTTCCGCATAAGCAAAAATTGCTGGGCAGTAGGCTTGTTTTAAAATTGTGATTGGGCGTTCATTTCTCTCATTTTTCATGGCTTGGGGCGGATGTTGGAGAGCTTCAAAGAGGGATTTTCGTCTGCTATGCTAAGGTAAGTGATTCCCACCCACTTTTGAGTTAAATACATCAATTATGTATGGATTTAAGCATGAAAATTACTGTAAAATTGAGGTTTTGGGAGGAAAACATAAAAAATTATATTCTTGAAATTTAGCCACGATTTTGGGTATGGAATTTAGAGAAAATTATATATTCGAGTTCCTAAGGTCATGGTTAACCTTTATCTTTGAAAAGTTTCAGAATCCGGGCACGTGGGCCCGAGGGCATTTTGGTCATTTTACTAAGCGGAGTTGGGAATTTGTATAATTTGAATTGTTGACAAGTATTTAAGCATGTTCTCATTAGTTTGTCGTTAATTGGCTATTTTTGGTGCATTGTACGTCGGTTCAAGCCTTCGGACGAATGTAGATTGCCGGTAATAAGTCTTCGGAGCGAGGTGAGTCTCCTTTCTAATCTTGTGAGGGGGAATTTACCCCATATGTGAAGTAATTGATTATGTGCTCCTATTTGTGGGGGCTACGTACGCACGAGGTGACGAGAGTCCGTGCGTAGCTACTATTATGCTATTGTCCGGGTAGTTAGGACCCAAAAGCATGTTGTACGTGGATTAATTGTGAACCCATTGGTAGCTTGAATTGCTTAACTCACATCGAATTAGTAAGTGAATTTCTAAAAGGATTAAACTTCATTTCTTAAATTGTTAAAGGAGAATTGATTTTATTTGAATAAATATTCCCCGATAAGTTCTTATTTGACTGATTGAGCATGTATTCTTATATGTACCTGCGTCGCATGCATGATTCGCGAGCAGGATATGTGTTTATTTTTGGAATGGGCCGAATGCCTCGGCAGATTAAATAGATGCATCTATGGTACGGGCCGCTCGACCCTCGGCAGTGCACAATTTACATTTCTGTTGGAGCGGGCCGTCGACCTCGACATGATTTGTGCATGTCTGTGTTGTTGTCTTGAACCTAATTAAGTTATTATTGCCTTTTTGTGGCTTAATAATATTTGGATTATATTCAAAAGAAATTCTGGAAATTTTCTACGAAAGAATTATGTGTTTACTTGTCTCCTCTATCTGGATTAAAATCATGTTTATAAAATAAATCCATTGTTTAATATACTAAGGATGAATAATTATTGGACCATTAGAGAGTGTCAAAGTTGACCATCTCGTCTCTACCCCTTCGGGATTAGGCCGGATACTCACTGAGTACACGTTGATTACGTACTCATACTACACTTCTGTGCATTTTTGTTGCACAGGCATATTTACCTCTAGCAGCTTACTGGGCGTAGCAGCACGGACGAATCTGGGACTAGGTGAGCTGCATTGTTCGAGACGGCCCGCAGCTAGTGTAGTTCCTTTCAGCATTTTTATTATTTATTCCTTGTCCACTGTATTTCGGACAGATGTTATATTTTACTTTCCTTATCGATAGCTGCTCATTCACTTGTGATACCGGGTTTCTGGGATGGTTTTCGAAGGATTGTACTAATTGTTATTATTTAAATTTGAATTCAAGTAGTGATCTTTTATTTATGAAAAATGGAAGAAAAAATCTTAGATTTTCAAAGGTATTAAAAGAGGATGTAATTGATAATTATGTTGGCTTGCCTGACTGAGGTATCTAGCGCCACCACGACAACCCTTAGTGGATTTTAGGTTGTGACAACATGGTATCAGAGCACTAGGTTTCCGTCGGTCTCACGAGTCATGAGCAAGTCTAGTAGAGTATCGCGGATTGGTACAGAGACGTCTGTACTTATCATCGGGAGGCTACAAGGCTGTTAGAAGTACTTCCCTTCTTGATTTCCTTATTGTGCGGTTCAATTCCTTGTAATGGCTCTACAAATGTGGTGCGGGATGATTCTCCCGGTAAAGTTGATTGGACTATTATAGTCGCCTTATGGAAGGATATTCCATTATTTCAGCTCAGTAACATAACTTCTAAGAGCCTTGAGGCTAGGCACAGATTGCCATAATGCTTATTAGCGATTATTCCGCAGTGTTGTTGTGATGGTAGGGTGTTTTCCCACGTGTCGGGGCAGTGAATGAATTGAAGGGAGGTTTAATCAGTGTGTAAGCAAAGAGATTCAATATTTTATTCCCGGCAGGGGGAAAGTCAATCGAACTAAGGATGGTCAAATGTGGACTAGTGGAAATAAGGAGACGTGGTAATTACAAGCGTGGTGGAGTTCTCCTCTATTTGGGGGTGTTGTTGTCCCAATTGAACACTTTAAGTTTGTCGGTGTTATGATCTGCTACAATTCACCTTTGGGGAAAGATATTGTGAAATAATATTGGAAATGCGACTATTGGATATCGCAAGAAGCGGTGGTTCTGGATTGAATCAGTATTTCAAATGTTGACGGTTCAATAAAGACGACCTTCGAAAAAGTTTGGGGTTAGTAGAAAATTGTGGGTTCGAGTTCTATGAAGATAAATTTTATTAAGACAACGACTAGGCAGCAAAAGATGAGAAAGGCATGTGGGAAGTGTCAGGCGGAGTTTTAAACTTCTAAAGGGCCAGACTTAGGGAGCGCAGGCCGAACAGTTGATTGAAGGAGTGAGTTTGCCCAAAGTGGGAGAGTGACAGAGTTGTATAGGGCTTAGTAGTAGGATAACTACGCGCCTAAGGAGAGTTTGGAATGATCTGGGATTTTAGCGACGGGCAATTGAAGTCTGCAGGTTTAATTCGAAGCATGGGTTGTTATGTGGCAGGAGATTTGGTATGATGGAAAGGAGTTGCTTGAAATGAAGAAGGATGAAACATAACTCGGAATTTGAAAGGTGTTTCCGCACATTTAATTGGTATCCACACGGGATAAATGGAGCGGCGCAGCTAGAAAGTGAGCTTGGACTCAGGATTTGGTTATTGATGTCATGGTGATTGTATCCCGTGCAGCAGCATTGGAAGGTGTCGGGAGGTGATTTCCACAGGCGGGTTATTTCCCCATGAGCGGGTTATGGCGAAGCTTCTTCAAGGAATTATATTGGTTATCCAATAAAGAGATAGGTCGTGCGAATGTGGATGATGATTCAAAATACGAAAGATGGGGATTTACAGAAGGATTACGAGAATTTGCGGCAGATGATTGCGCAAGGTTATGGCAATAAAAGGTAAAGGATTTTGGTGAGTTCCTGAGTTGTATAATAGTGGCTTCAAGCTAAGTGGGAGAGTCCCACCGCTTATGATTTGGGTTGCATGGTTAGCTACTTGCGAGGTTTCCAGTTATTAATACCTTGATGGGTTATCTCAGCTACGAAAAAAGACCATAAGTGGTGAATTGAATAGATGAATTGTGGAATGCATGCTATGGTTGGCCTTGTTGGCTCATGTTCGAACTTGGAAAAAGATTCAGGATTTATGCCTCGTATAGATGCAGGTTTTAGAGGAAGTGATTTTGCCGGGTGCTTAGCCGAGAGAGTATTCGCGTGTTATAAGAATTATGGAGTGAATTATAATCGGGACCAAGTCAGAGCGGGTGGCTCTCAATAATTGTGACGACTCGGCCCGTCGTCACTTGAGTTACCGCCCCGTTTCCCCCATATTATGTTTCTCTATGATTTAATATCAATATTTGAGTTGATCGGGTAGAGTCGGATTGGTTTTAGTTGGAAATGAGGCACTTAGCCTCTTGGAAGGAAGCTTGTTTTGGAAAAGTCAACCGAAAGTTAACTATATAGTTAGAGGGATCGGATGTGTGTTCCGATGGTTCGGTTAGGGGGAGGATTTTTGACTTAGGAGAACGATCTGAATTGAATTTGGAGGTCCGATATAGAATTAGGCTTGAATTGGCGAAGTTTGAATTTTGGCGGATTCCGGTTAATAGGTGAGATTTTGATCCGAGGGTCGGAATAGAATTCCGAGAGTTGCAGTAGCTTCGTTAGGTGATTTTGGATATGTTTGCAAAATTTCAGGTCATTCGGACATCGTTTGGTCGGGTTTTTGATCGAATGTGAGTTTCAAAAGTTTTAGTTTAACTTAGCTTGAATCCTTGGTGAATTGATGATTTTTGTGTTGTTTATGTATTTTGATGATTGGAACAAGTTCGTATTATATTTTGGAGTAGGTTGGTGTTTTTGGTTGAGGTCCCGGGGGCCTCGGGGTAATTTCGGGTGATCAAACGGACTATTTTTGGTTTTGGAAGATAGCAGATTTTGCTGCTACAGTGTTGCAGAGAATTGCTCTATGCGATCGCATGGGGAGCATTGCGATCGCATATGAGGTTTTAGAAGAGGATCAAATTTGTTCTATGGAATCACGTAATAGGCAGTGCGATCGCATAGTTCAGAAGTTTGGGCTGTGCGTTCGCATAGTGGAGGCTGCGATCGCGTAGTGTATTTGGGCCTGGGGTCCCTGGCAGTGAATTTTGCTACGCGATCGCGTGGGTTGTAGTGTGATCGCATAAGAGGAAATCTGGAAGCTTGAAATTTGTGCTATGCGATCGCAATAGCAGGGCTGCAATCGCATAGGGTAATATCTGGGCGATCAGAAGGGTTTTAATAACATATCATCCGCGAGGGTTAGCTATTTTCCTCCATTTTTACACCACCTTGAGAGCTTGTTGATAGATTTTGAAGGACATTTCGACGGGAAGTGATTGGAGGTAAGTCTCGTGACCTAGATACATCATTTAATTGAAGAATCATCCATTAATTCTCTGAAAATTGGGTAGAAATTGAAGAAGTTAGGGCTTGACTTTTGGGAATGAAAAATTGAAATTTGAAGGGGCATTTGAACTCCGATTTTGATAAATTTTATATGTACGGACTCGTAGCGAGACGAGGATTCCGAAAATGTGAATTTTGTAATTTTTCGAGAAGAGGGCCCGGGGCTCGGGTTTTGCCAACATCGTGTTTTTGGGTATTTTTCGAGTTCTTTCAATTGGGTTATGTCTCATTAGCTTATTATAACCTATTCCTTGTGGTTTTGGTCAGATTCTACACTCGAGGAGGTCGATTTGGGAGGAAAGCGCAAGACGAGCTAGGATTTTGGCCAGTTTGAGGTAAGTAATGGTTATGAATGATATACTGAGGGTTTGAAACCCCGTATTTGCACTATGTGGTACTATTTTGAGATGAGATACGCACCGTATGATGAGTGTGGTGATGTTATTGCTAGGGATTTGGACTCGGTCCATCCCGATTGAGGACTTACTGTACTTTTGACTGAGACAAAGCTTATAACCGTATATTCTGGGCTAGTTGCCATGTTTGGGGCCTTGTGCTGATCTGTAGAATCCTTAGGGAGAATGTTGAGCTAATTGACCTCACTTTACCTGTTGAACTCATACTCTCAATCATGTCCTAAACTGTAAAAACATAATATGAACCGGTATTAGCAAATTGCACTCTAAATGAGAAATACCTAGGGTTGAATGCCCTGTCTTAGCTGAGTGGGCCCGAGAGGCCAAGTCTATATTGACTAAGAGAGGTCAAGGACCCCATAGTGAGGGTATTTGATATATACCGGATCGGGCTGCACGCCGCAGCAGTATATACATATACATGTATTGGATCGGACCGCATGCCACAGTAGTATGTTATATATGGATCGGACTGCACGCCGCAGTAGTATATTATATATGGATTGGACTGCACGCCGCAGTGATATATTATGTGGATCGGACTGCACGCCGTAGTGATATATTAGGTGGATCGGACTGCACGCCGCAGTATTATAGCGCTTGGGATGAAGGAGCCCCTCCGGAGTCTGCAAACACCCCTAGTGAGCGTAGTCGACTATTATTATTGGATCGGGCTGCGCGCCGCAGTATTATATATATTATATTGGATCGGGCTGCACGCCGCAACAGTACTAGGTGTGAATCGGGCTGCGCGCGCCATAACAGTGTTGGTAAATTATCGGACTGTAGGAGATTTTTACCAGATTTCCCTGTTTAGTGAATATTTACTGCCCTTAATGTTGATTATAGAACTGTATAGTGTTCTTACCGGATTTCTTATTTTTAGTTGTTATTTATTGCTATTACTCACTGAGTTGGAGTACTCACTTTACTCCCTGCACCTTGTGTGCAGATACAGGGATCTCGGAGTCTTAGCTGAGCTTATCTGTTGCTGCCCAGTTCAGTACCGGAGTCATCGAGGTAGCTGCCGGCGTCCGCAGGACCCAATTTTCTCCTCTTGTCATTTATTTTACTCCCGCACTAGACTTGTTTATGTATAGGATAATATCCAGTTGTATCTATAGGCTCAGACTTGTGACGCCAGATCTATTGGGCTGTTATTACTGTTATTTTTGCTTCCGCACTATTTTTATTATTAAGAAAACGAGAGTTTATGCTTAATTGGTATTTTTAAGTTTAATAATTGGGATGGAAATGTTAAATGGTCGGGCTTGCCTAACAAGGTGTTGGGCGCCATCACGACCGGGGTTCGGGTCGTGACAAGTTGGTATCAGAGCCTAGGTTACTTGGTCTCGCGAATCATGAGCCGGTTTAGTAGAGTCTCGCGGATCGGTACAGAGACGTCTGTACTTATCCTCGAGAGGCTGCAGAACTTTTAGGAAACACTTCAAATTTTTGAAATTCTTGTCGTGCGACTTTGTTGATCCGAGAACTAAACTTATGTACTCTATTCTCTCGCAGATGGCGAGAACACGTACTACCGAACGTGGCAGACGACCACCATTGCCACCCACTAGAGGCCGTGGACACGACTGTGGTCGTGGTCGAGGCAGAGCAGTAGGGGCAGCACCAGTTGACCCACGAGTTGCCCCCATTCAGGATCAGCCTCCTGCTGTAGAGACTCCAGCAGCACCTGCTCAGGCACCAGCTGTGCCTATTGTGATTCCGGGTCTTCAGGAGGCCCTAGCTCAGATTTTATCGGTTTGCACTGGCCTGGCGCAGGCAGTCTCGGCCACTACTACCGCAGCTACATCTCAGACCGGGGGTGGTCATCAGACCCCCACAGCTCGCACTCCTGAGCAGGTAGTGCAGGGTTTACAGATACTAGAGGCGCCACCAGTTCAACAGGTTGCCCAGTTCAGCCGGTTGTTCCGGTTCAGGGTGATAGGGTCCCAGTGATGCCAGACGACGAGCAGCGTCGTCTTGAGAGGTTCAGCAGGCTTTCATCTCCTACATTTAGTGGTATTCTGGGCGAGGATGCCCAGGGTTTTCTCGACAAGTGTCGTCGTATGCTCCGCACAACAAGGATCCTAGAGTCGAGAGGGGTATCATTTACCACCTTTCAGTTCTCAGGAGCAACCTTTACATGGTGGGAGGCATATGAGCACCGCAGGCCGGCAGGTGCAGCACCATTGTCATGACATGACAGGAGTTCTCTACTATCTTTCTAGAGAAGTGGGTACCACGGTCGCAGAGAGAGGAGCTGCGTAGGCAGTTTGAGTGGCTTCGTCAGGGAGATATGTATGTGATGCAGTATGAGGTGAGATTCTCAGAGTTAGCTCGTTATGCTCCATGGATGGTTCCGACTGATCAGGAGAGGATCAGGTGATTTGTAGACGGACTCATTTATCCCATCCGTATTCTGATAACTTGAGAGAGGATCTTGAGCCATACCTTTGAGGATGCAGTGGATATTGCTCGTGATATTGAGACGGCTCGCCGTTAGGTGAGAGATGAAAGGGAGGCCAAGAGGCCTCGAGGATTAGGTAGCTTCAATGGTGCTCCGTCTAGGGGCCAGGTTCAGCAGAGCAGAGGTCGATCTTCCAGGCCTCATAAGTCAGCTCGCTCAGAGTATCGTGGGTCATCTTCTGGTCGGGGTTATCAGGGCTCTCAACAGAGTCAACTATCTCTTAGTGCACTTCCAGCGCAGAGTTCGTCTCATGCCCTATCTGTTCAGGGTTCATCCCGGCCGAGTGCATCAGCTAGCCACTCTGGCGCGAGGGGTTCCTATCAGTCCCAGTTCCTAGCACCCGAGAGTTGTTATGAGTGTGGTGAGTTCGGGCATATGCGGAGGGAGTGTCCCCGCCGTGCATCCAGTTCATCTCAGCAGAGGGGCCAACCCTCATCTTCTGGCCCAGTATCTTCAGCACCCGCCCCGCCATCTAGGGGTGAGGGTCAGGCAGCTAGGGGTCTCCCTAGAGGGGGAGGCCGATCGGGTGGTGGTCAGGCCCGATTCTATGCTCTCCAGGGCCGTTTAGATGTTGTTGCTTCGGATGCTGTTATCACAGGTATTATTCAGTCTGTCACAGGGATGCCTCAGTTTTATTTGATCATGTCTCTACATATTCCTATGTATCTTCATACTTTGCTCATCATTTGGGTACGACTCGAGGGTGTCTTGCGTTACCTGTGCACGTATCTACCCCGGTGGGCGATACTATCATTGTGGGCCATGTATATCGGTCCTGTCTTGTTATTATTGGGGGTCTGGAGACCCGAGTTGACTTATTGCTATTGAGCATGGTTGATTTCGATGTTATTATGGGCATGGATTGGCTATCTCCGTACCATGCTATTCTAGACTGTCACGTCGAGACAGTCATATTGGCTATGCCGGGTATTCCGAGGATCGAGTGGCGTGGTATGACTGATTATGTACCCAGCAGGGTAATCTCTTTCTTAAAGGCCCAGCGAATGGTTGGGAAAGGATGTTTATCATATTTGGCATTTGTGAGAGATGTTGGAGCTGAGACTCCTAGCCTTGATTCTGTTCCCGTTGTGAGGGATTTTCCAGATGTGTTTCCAGCAGACCTTCCGGGCATGCCACCGGACAGTGATATTGATTTTGGTATTGATCTGGTGTCGGGCACTCAGCCTATTTCTATTCCTCCCTATCGTATGGCACCAGCTGAGTTGAAGGAGTTGAAGGAGCAGCTTCAGGAACTCCTAGATAAGGGGTTTATTCGTCCTAGTGTGTCACCGTAGGGTGCACTGGTCTTATTTGTGAAGAAGAAAGATGGCTCAATGAGAATTTGTATTGATTACAGGCAGCTGAACAAGGTGACAGTGAAGAATAAGTATCCACTACCCCGTATTGATGATTTGTTTGATCAACTCCAGGGAGCGAGGGTATTCTCAAAGATTGATCTTCGTTCATGCTATCACCAGCTGAAGATTAGGGATTCTGATATCATGAAGACAACTTTTAGGACGAGATATGGGCATTATGAGTTCCTAGTTATGTCTTTTGGACTGACTAATGCCCCAGCCGCGTTCGTGCATTTGATGAACAGCGTGTTCCGGCCGTATATGGATTCCTTTGTGGTTGTGTTTATTGATGACATCCTGGTGTACTCGCGTAGCCAGGAGGAGCATGCTCAGCATTTGAGAGTAGTATTACAGAGGTTGAGGGAGGAGAGGCTTTATGCAAAATTCTCCAAGTCTGAGTTCTAGCTTGGGTCTGTGGCTTTTCTGGGACATGTGGTGTCCAGTGATGGTATACATGTTGATCCGAAGAAGATAGAGGCGGTGCAGAGTTGGCCTAGACCGACCTCAGCCACTGAGATCCGTAGTTTCCTTGGGTTGGCAGGATTCGGGGATTTTCTTCTATTGCATCACCCTTGACCAAGTTGACTCAAAAGGGTGCTCCATTTGTGTGGCCCGAGGAGTGTGAGGAGAGCTTTTAGAAGCTCAAGACAATCTTGACCACGACTCCAGTATTTATTTTGCCATGTTGATACCTCGAGAGTTGGCATCGGATGTGTGCTGATGCAGGAGGGTAGAGTTATTGCTTATGCTTCTCGTCAGTTGAAGCCCCATGAGAAGAACTACCCCGTGCACGATTTGGAGTTAGCAGTTATAGTTCATGCTCTGATGATTTGGAGGCACTACTTGTATGGAGTTTCTTGTACTGACCATCGCAGCCTTCAGCATCTGTTCAAACAGAAAGATCTTAATTTGAGACAGCGGAGGTGGCTTGAGTTGCTTAAGGATTATGACATTACCATATTGTATCATCCGGGGAAGGCCAATGTAGTGGCGGATGCTTTGAGCCGGAAGGCGGTTAGTATGGGCAGCTTGGCGTATATTCCAGTTGGGGAGAGGCCCTTCGCAGTTGATGTTCAGGCATTGGCCAATCGGATGGTGAGATTGGATATTTCAGATCCGAGTCGGGTGTTGGCATGCGTTGTTTCTCGATCCTCCTTATATGATCGCATCAGAGAGTGTCAGTATGATGATCCACATTTTCTTGTCCTTAAGGACAGAGTTCATCATGATGATGCCCGGGATGTGACTATTGATAGTGATGGTGTGTTGAGGATGCAGGGCCGGATTTGTATGCCCAATGTAGATGGACTTCGAGAGTTGATACTAGAGGAGGCTCACAGCTCGTAGTACTCCATTCATCCGGGTGCCGCGAAGATGTATCAGGACTTGAGACAGCATTACTGGTGGAGGAGGATGAAGAATGATATTGTGAGTTATGTAGCCCGATGTCTCAACTGTCAGCAGGTCAAGTACGAGCATCAGAGACCGGGCAGT
>MU786538.1:13123-23814 GCA_026770625.1 Nicotiana glauca | reverse complement strand
ACCCCATAGTGAGGGTATTTGATATATACCGGATCGGGCTGCACGCCGCAGCAGTATATACATATACATATATTGGATCGGACTGCACGCCGCAGTAGTATGTTATATATGGATTGGACTGCACGCCGCAGTAGTATATTATATATGGATCGGACTGCACGCCGCAGTGATATATTATGTGGATCGGACTGCACGCCGCAGTATTATAGCGCTTCGGCTGAAGGAGCCCCTCCGGAGTCTACACACACCCCCAGTGAGTGCAGTCGACTATTATTATTGGATCGGGCTGCTCGCCGCACCATTATATATATTATATTGGATCGGGCTGCACGCCGCAGCAGTACTAGGTGTGAATCGGGCTGCGTGCTGCAACAGTGTTGGTAAATTGTCGGACTGTAGGAGATTTTTACCTGATTTCCTTGTTTAGCGAATATTTACTGCCCTTACTATTGATTATAGAACTGTATAGTGTTCTTACCGGATTTCTTATTTTCAGTTGTTATTTATTGCTATTACTCACAGAGTTCGAGTACTCACTTTACTCCCTGCACCTTGTGTGCAGATACAGGGATCCCAGAGTCTTAGCTGAGCTTATCTGTTGCTGCCCAGTTCAGTATCGGAGTCATCGAGGTAGCTGCCGGCGTCTGCAGGACCCGATTTTCTCCTCTTGTCATTTTTTTTACTCCCGCACTAGACTTGTTTATGTATAGGATGATATCCAGTTGTATCTAGAGGCTCAGACTTGCGACGCCAGATATATTGGGCTGTTATTACTGTTATTTTGGTTTCCGCACTATTTTTATTATTAAGAAAATGAGAGTTTATGCTTAATTGGTATTTTTAAGTTTAATAATTGGGATGGAAATGTTAAATGGTCGGGCTTTCCTAACAAGGTGTTGGGCGCCATCACGACCGGGGTTCGGGTCGTGACAATAATGGTCCTAGTGAATTCAGAAGTTAAAGTGTGGTGCCCAATAATTTCGAGCCCATGAGTGCAGTTAAGAATCAAGCTTTGTAGTAGCTTATGAGAAGGTGCCCAGAATGTTCTATGATATTTTGACTTGTGGTGTAGCATTTGAGAGATATGAAATGGTTCGTGGGATTTGAGACAGCATGGTTTTGTGATTCAAGGTCACTCGAGGTGAGTGTAGATGGAATATATTATGTGTTGAATGGAGTTAGTCTTATTTCTAAGGCAAACAAGGATGAATTGGAAGAAGGTGGATTGATTATCCATAGTTGAATTTGGCATGTTGGGGTCTGTGATCAGTACATTCAGCGTGATCGAGTTATGCGTTTGATTTGTGGCGGTACGTGTGAGGTTTTTCGGCCGCCGTAATTGATATCATTCTAAACCATTCTACTGTTGTGGCTTGTCATGTGGAAGAAGATTCCGGAAGGTGCTATGGTGGATTAGACCACTACTTAGAGAATCGCATATTCTACGGTTATGAGAATTTACCTACGTGATATTATGGATTTCCTGAAGTGAGTTAAATGAAAGGTTTTCATGTGATGAAATGTTAACCTGTTAGTGGTTCCAGAGTTATAATGAAAAGCATGTCCTATCGTATATTGGCACATTGGGTGCGGTGAGTAGTATGGAATTTGAAATGAGAATCAAGCTGCAGTCCGGTGTGGACAAAGATGTCGCAAGTTCGGATGAGTAGGAAAGGAGTTTCGCTGTTTAAAGTAAGTTGGGATTGTCTTCAGCGTCACCGGATATCAGTGTTTTGTAAGGAGGGCTTGTATTCTGGTTAATGATTCCGATCACTTTTCAGCGTTAGTGCGACCGATGGTTTGGATGAGCGGACCCGTTATTTATTTTGGAAGATTATGGGAGCGTGTCCCACGGGGAACTTGTATAAGCGTGACATGTAGTCACTTGATTAACTAAAGATTTAAACCAAGTACGAGAATTGTGGTAATATCATTAATTTAAGACTTTAGGCCTGGAGGGCACTTTGTTTATTGGGTTATGAACTGGAAGGTTTGCTCCGATTATGACGGTTGTTCTGTGTGTTATGAGGAGAGGGAAATTGGTATGGACCTTTAAAAGGTTATTGGCTTAGTTTGATGTGATCAGGATCGACTTGAGGTCGGTGGATGGGTTTAAATGTGAATATGGACTCTATGTCAGGCCAGTTGTGTTCATTTCAGTAACACGCTCCTTATGGAGTAGTCAGGGTGTTATCTCGTTGTCAGATATTTTATGTAATAATATATTGCACCGTGTGAGTTGTGAGACGGCCTGAGAATTGTGTATGTGTTGAGGATTAGTGTGGAAATGACGTATTATAAGCAAGTTGGCTCTTGAGATTCAGATTGTATATCGCACCTCAGTTGTGCTCGAGTTTTGTATCTTATCACGCTATATGTCCCCTCAGGGATGGCATTATGCACTTAGCGTGCTTGTGACCTAGATTCGGTATTTTATCACAACGAGCAAATTAGCTCGATATGTATCTCCTTATTTGAATTCTACATGTGGATCGGGTGGCATGCCGCCATGGTTATATTGTGAGGATCGGGTGGCACGCCGTCATGGTTATATTGTGAGGATCGGGTGGCACGCCGCCATAGTTATATTGTGAGGATCGGGTGGACGTCGCCATGGTTATGCTGTGTGGATGGGGTTGCACGCCACAATAGTGTGATGTAAGTGTAGTTCTCTATATGCTATTTTTGTATGTTCTGCTTCCTATTTTCTAAGGAAAGTCCGTAGTAGTGCGGGAGTTAGGTACTTCCTTCCAGAGTTCGTTTTCCTTTAGCATTGCGTTCGAATTGGTGGCCTATTGGTGCATGGTATCATCATATGAGATTCTAACAATTTCTGGGGTGGCTTATTGCCTGAGCAGTTGTATCGGATGAGACGAGATCCCTTGATCTAGGATTCTGTGCAATCCAGCTATATGAGGTATGTTATGGAGACAAGACCATTATTGGTTTCAGAATGAGGTGAAGGTTTTTGTCAGGAGTATAGACCTAATGTTTTGTTTACTCGGCAGTTGATTATGAATGTTGGTAAATCTCCACCATCATGGCGGTATGGTAAAGGTTAGTATCATGGGGTGCAATGGGAACATCACAATAGTAGGGATTTTTGACCAAGTTGATCAGAAAAAGGCTATTGTGGTCCTGTGGACTAAGTGTTGCAAAGTAAGAATCCAGCAAAGTTATGTTGTCATGTTTGAGTACAGCGTGTGGTGGTTGATATGATGGTCGTATGTTGGAAACGGGGCTTGGCATAGGATTCCGGATGTTGGAATCGTGCTCTAAGGCTTATTTGCTTGAATAAAAAGGGAATATCTTTAGAATTTATCGAGCCAATGTGCTCAGCTAAGTTGTGGTAGCACGGGAAGGTGCATGAGGTGCTAAACAGTGATTTCAGACTACTTCCGTATAGTTCTCAGAACGTTTGAGGACGAACGTATGTTTAAGTGGGATAGAATGTAACGACCCGACCAGTCGTTTTGAGTACTAGCGCTCCGTTCAGCAGTCGGAGGCCATGGACAACTTCATTTCAGCTATTATCACTTGTGTGTATGGTCGGGATTGAAATTCAGGAAGTTCGGAGTTAAATTTAAATAAAAATTCTCATTTCAAAATCCTTAAGTTGGGGAAAATGGCTAAGATTGGAATTTTGGGTAAATGACCTCGGAGTTAAGATTTGAAGGTTCCAGCAGGTTCATATGATGATTTCGGTCTTGGGCGTATGCCCGAATTGGGTTTTGGATAACCCGAGAGCATTTTGCCGCCTATTGTGGAAGTTAGAATTTTGGAAGAAATTTCATAGGTTTGGTTTGAAGTGCATTTCAGTGTTATCAGTGTCCGTTTGGGATTCCGAGACTGTGAGTAGCTCTGTATGGTGATTCTGGAGTTGGGAGCGCGATCGAAAGTGAATTCGGAGGTCCGTAGGTCATTTTGAAGCCATTTGGCTAAAGATAGAAATTTGAAGGTTTTTGAGAAGTTTGACAGGAAGTTGACTTTTTGATATAGGGGTCGGATTCTGATTCTGAGAGTTGGAGTAAGTCCGTAATGTAAAATATGACTTGTGTGCAAAATTTGGGATCAATCGGACGTGATTTGATAGGTTTCGGCATCGAAAGTTGAAGTTTGAAATTCTAAAGTTCTTAAAGCTTGAATTTGAGGTTGATTCATGATTTGAGCGTTGTTCGACGTGATTTGAGGCCTCGAGCAAGTCCGTGATATGTTTCGGGACTGGAGAGTAAGTTTGGTTGGGGTCCCGAGGGCCTCTGGTGGATTCCGGGTGGCTAACGGATCAAATCCGGAGTTTGAAGAAGTGCTGAAGCTGCTGCTTCTGGTATTTCCGCTTCTGTCGAAAAGGGGACAACAAAATCAGTATTGCAGGTGCGAATGGGAGACCGCAGAAGCGGTTTTGGTTGGAGCTGCAGAGATTCGCAGATGCGGTTGGGTTTCCGCAGAAGCGGATCGTGCCTGCGATGTGGAGAACCGCAAAAGCGGAAGGCTGGATGTGGGTGGAAGCCGTAGAAGCGGCAAGCTGTTCGCAGAAGCGGGACCGCGGAAGCGGACATGGTTCCGCGGAAGCAAAAATTGCTGGGCAGTAGGCTTGTTTTAAAATTGTGATTGGGAGTTCATTTCTCTCATTTTTCATGGCTTGGGGCGAATGTTGGAGAGCTTCAATGATGGATTTTCGTCTGCTATGCTAAGGTAAGTGATTTTCACCCACTTTTGAATTAAATACATCAATTATGTCTGAATTTAAGCATGAAAATTAGTGTAAAATTGGGGTTTTGGGAGGAAAACCTAGAAAATTATATTCTTGGAATTTAGCCACGATTTTGGGTATGGAATTTAGAGAAAATTATATATTTGAGTTCCTAAGGTCATCGGTAACCTTTATCTTCGAGAAATTTCGGAATCCGGGCACATGGACCCGATGGCATTTTGGTCATTTCACTAAGCGGAGTTGGGAATTTGTATAATTTGAATGTTGACAATTATTTGAGCATGTTCTCATTAGTTTGTCGTTAATTGGCTAGTTTTGGTGCATTGTGCGTTGGTTCAAACCTTCGGAAGAATGTAGATTGCCAGTTATGAGTCTTCGGAGCGAGGTAAGTCTCGTTTCTAATCTTATGAGGAGGAATTTACCCCCATAGGTGAAGTAATTGATTATGTGCTCCTATTTGTGGGGGCTACGTACGCACGAGGTGACGAAAGTCCGTACGTAGCTAGTATTATGCTATTGTCGGGGTAGTTAGGACCCAAAAGCATGTTGTACGTGGATTAATTATGAACCCATTGGTAGCTTGAATTGCTTAACTCACATCGAATTAGTAAGTTAATTTATAAAAGGATTAAACTTCATTTCTTAAATTGTTAAAGGAGAATTGATTTTATTTGAATAAATATTCCCCGATAAGTTCTTATTTGACTGATTGAGCATGTATTCTTATGTGTATCTGCGTCGCATGCACGATTCGCGAGAAGGGTATGTGTTTATTTTTGGAACGAGCCAAACACCTCCGCAGATTAAATAGATGCATCTATGGTATGGGCCGCTTGACCCTCGGCAGTGCATAATTTACATTTCTGTTGGAGCGGGTCGTCGACCTCGACATGATTTGCGCATGTCTGTGCTGTTGTCTTGAACTTAATTAAGTTATTATTATCTTTTTGTGGCTTAAAAATATTTGGATTATATTCAAAAGAAATTCTGAAAATTTCCTACGAAAGAATTATGTGTTTACTTGTCTCCTCTATCTGTATTAAAATCATATTTATAAAATAAACCCACTGTTTAATATATTAAGGATGAATAATTATTGGACCATTAGAGAGTGTCAAAGTTGACCATCTCGTCTTTACCCCTTCGGGATTAGGCGGGATACTCACTGAGTACGCGTTGATTACGTACTCATACTACACTTCTGTGCAGTTTTGTTGCACATGCATATTTACCTCTAACAGCTTACTTGGCGTAGCAACATGGATGACTCTGGGACTATGTGAGCTACATTGTTCGAGACGACCCGCAGCTAGTGTAGTTCCTTTCAGCATTTTTATTATATATTCCCTGTCCACTGTATTTCGGACAGATGTTGTATTTTACTTTCCTTATCGATAGCTGCTCATGCACTTGTGACACCGGATTTCTGGGATGGTTTTCGAAGGATTGTACTAATTGTTATTATTTAAATTTGAATTCAAGTAGTGATCTTTTATTTATGAAAAATTAAAGAAAAAATCTTAGATTTTCAAAGGTATTAAAAGAGGATTTAATTGATAATTTTTTTGGCTTGCCTGACAGAGGTGTCCGGCGCCACCACGACCCTTAGTGGATTTTGGGTCGTGACAATTTTCGTTGTCAGAAATATTTTCTTTGACTTTTGCGATCAATTTACTTATTTTCTGATCGATTTTGGTATGTTTTTTTTTCGACCGATTTCAGTCGGTATACTGTGGACGGATTTCACCAGTTTTCTATTAGTGATAGAAGTTGAAGTTCCTTGAAGAAGTTGCGAGAATCGAGGCTGCGATGGTTTGGTCATATGAAGAGGAGAGACATAGATGCTCCGGTCAGGAGGTGTGAGAGGTTGACCATTGCGGGCTTGAAAAAAGGCAGGGGTAGGCCAAAGAAGTATTTGAGGGATTTGATTAAGAAGGACATGTCATTGCTGCACCAAACCGAGGACATGACTTGCACTAGGAAGGTATTGAGGTCGAGAATTAAGGTGGTTGGTTAACAGGTAGCTGTGAGTTTTCTCGTAGCACTAGTTCTATACTTGTATTCTTTTATTCTTAGTTCTTTATTACTTTATTATGTTACTCTCTTGCATTACTTATTATATTTCTGCTATGATTATTATTCTTGTATTATTTTATTCTTAGTTCTTTATTACTTTGTTATGTTATTTGCTTTCGTTACTTATTATATTACAATTGTTATTCCTTGTTGCTTTAGTCTTACCATTTTTTTACCCGAGGGTCTATCAGCAACAGTCTCTCTGCCTTTATAGGATAGGGGTAAGGTTGCGTACACACTACCCTCCCCAGACCTCATTTATGGGATTAAACTGAGTTTGTTGTTATAGTGGATCAAGAAGAACAACAAGTAATTTAAATAAAAGAAAATTAGGAGATTTTAGATTACGTAACAAATCAAGGGGTAATTTTTAAAAGTTTGCTGATGGTAAGAATAAATTTGGCCGGATAATATAACGGCAAGGGTAAATTTGGCAGGATAGTATAACGAAGGTTAATGTAGACAATATCCGAAAGTAGAGGGATACTTTTGGCCCTTTTCCCTAATGGATTTCCAGTATAAGCATACTGGAACTCCAATATATTATAATGGAGTTCCGGCATAAGTATACTGGAACTCCAGCATAATATACTGGAGTTCCAGTATAATATATAAGTCCAGTATAATATGCTGGAAATTCATACACAGGTGCTCTAATCTCCAGTATATTATGCTGGAACTTTTTGCGTGTTGGAGTTCCAGCATAATATGCTGGAAGTTTATACGCATGAGTTCCATAATTCAGCATATAGAACTTTCTGTATTCCAGCAAAACAGTGCTATTTTTCATTGACTTCACAAACGCTGACTATTTTTTAATTATCACTAGGAAAATTGGTTAACCCGTGTTATTTTTACAAGAGTTTCCTATACAAGTTTAAAATTCAAAATGTAAATTTGCAAACTTTAATGTAATGATGCATTGAAAATTTTATATTTCAAAGCTATACTGACAAAATTAAGATTCTGAGTTTTTCTTTCAATTTTGTGTTCTTGTATTTCAATTTAACTAGTTTTAAGAGTGCGTGTTTTGCGCGTGTATCTGTATCAATGAATACAATAATTTTTTAAAAGTTGTTTAAATATTATTAGACAATTTATTTTAGTTATGTGAAATTTAAAATAAAATTTAAAGAAGTTGTTTTAACATAATAAATGTTGTTCCCATTTGAGTTAGTTTAATAAATAAAGATATCGTATACCAAAAAAGTTTTCAGATGCCTTATTTGTGATTTAAAAAAGACTTAGTATATTAAAGCTTGCATCTTTCTAACACAAAAATATTAGCAGAGTACACTCGTTCGTCTTATTATATCTCCTGAACTATAATGAAATATCCTGGTGAAAAATCTTAGAAGCTTTCTAATGTTACTCCAAATATAAAAGTACGTGAACTTCAAGATGTTGAATTACAATGCATTAATCTTAAAACATATGCATATGAACAACGCAAAACAAATAAAAAGTGGGTATCATATAAATTATTTTGATATATGTAAATGCAAAATTCAAGTAGTAATACAAATATGCATGTAAAAATAAAACAACTAATACAAAAAAAAAATATTGCTTAGAGAAAAAGAACCTAGAATGGTACTGCTTGAACATGCGAAGTTTGACAATTAAATTATAAAATTGTAGCTTATTTTATAGAATTATTTGCATATGTATTTCGAAACAGGAAAGACTATAATTATATAAAGTAAATTTATGTATAGTTAAAATAGACAAAAAAAACTTTTTCAAATAATTAAGATTCCTAACATAAAAGAAGTCAAAACAACTTATTTTTCACCAAATCATTTTTATGGAAAATTAGTCCTTCAAAAGTTTTATCAACTAATTAAGACTCCTAACAAAAAAGCCAAAAAGAAAAAAAAAGAACGTATGTGAAAATCAGGGAAAAAAATTTAACTACAAAATAGTCTCCTAAATCTAAAAGGTATAAATACAAAATAAACTCCAACGTAGGGTGTTGATAGAATTGGCAAAAATTTAGGCCAAATTTTTTTACCTTTCCTAGACTGTTAATAACAAGAGAATAATTAAACAACTAAACCTAAATTATAGGAAAATTAATTAAATGACTATTCTTAAATATTAATGAAATACTCAAATTACTATGTTGTCCAATATGAATACTATATTTTAAAGGGTAAAAAAGGCGAACGATATTTCGCTAATGACCTTCGTGCTTTTAATATAGTACTAGTATCTATAAACGTGCGTTGCATGTTAATAATGGCACATAATAGTTTAAATATTTATTTAGATGAAGGAATAATAAAATTTAATTAATGAATTTCTTTTTATATATATTACTACAACAATCATCTAAATACCGAAAAATATTAGTACATTAGCATAATACGTGAATTCAAAATGAAGGGACATCATCAAAACTTACATAAATGATCAATTTTAGTCATGTTAAGTAGATAATTATGTATTGTAGTTTAAAGATATCGAATGTAATGGTATCTTACCGAACACTTCTTTATAGACAATGTTTTTTTATATGTTTCCTTATAATAATTTGGTTATTCTGCCATAACCAAAACTCTTGTTGTCGACATTGATATCTCTTTTGAAAGTGCAACATATAGTTATTCACATAAGAAAATATATTATGGTAAATATAGCCCAATATTTAGGATGTTTGTCCTTCTGGTTTATTTATTATAACTACAAAATACAAACATACTGAAAATTATTTCACACAAATTTAGAAGGATATTCTTTAGTTTCGGAAGACGAAAGTTGAATTCAGGGATAAATACATACTTAGAAGCAATTGACCAGTATCATAAGTTCTATATATATGACGTTATTGTCAAAACTTCTATATACCGTACATACATAAGCTATTCAGGGGATCTAAGTTTTCAAGCATGAAGAGCATATTTTTTTTTTCAAAATTAACCTATATGCAATAAAAGATCAATTTCAACTTAGTCTATTATATATATGGTCACACTAATATACGTAAGAAATAATGAACGTGACAATAAATATGTACGGTAGAAGGCCATTTTGTATTGAAGTATTTAAGTATTTTTCTTGGTAGTAATTGTTGGTATCATCTTTTGATAAGCCAAAACCAAGAAATATTTTATTTTTAGTATAAAACTTAGCAATCAACTTTTTATTTAGTTGATCAATAAATTCATTTCTGCTAGCTAAGATAGCTCTTTAATTTCTATTATGTAATCCTCATAAATTGCGTTTTAATCTAGTGATGAAAATATTTTCCTTATTAAATGCACTACTATTACCATTGGGGTTGATAACCAAGTGTTCTAGAAGAACCAAATCATCTTTTATTGGATGCCCTTCTTCGTTTCCGACACGAAGCAAGAAGTCACTGAATGTTGGATCTGTTCTTACTTTTATATTTCTTCTCATTTGAATATTTTTCGTTTGAGGTCATAAGTGTCACGGCCCATTTTGCCTAACCAGGTCATGATGACGCCTAACACCACAGCTAGGCCAGTCAACTGCGGAAGTTTTGATTAAGTCTCGATGGTTAATTAATCAACCAAATATACTAGTATTTTTCAAGTAAATAAACGAAACTAGCAAGATCATACGGTACTGGCATAGTCATATAAACCCCAAAATAAATGTTCTCTACAGTGTGTGCCAGAACCTGGTGTCACTAGCTACGGGTGACCAGTAGAGTTTACACAAAAATATACAAACACTGTCCTACTGTCTGAATCAAAATAGACAAAAAATCATAAATACAGGAAAAGGACTACTTCAGCTGCGAATCGGCATGAGGGAGAAGGCAGCTCACCGTAGAAGTCCCAGGAAGTGCTCACTGATATGCACCCGAGTGATGTCCGGATCCACCTGCCTCAAACCCTGTACATTTAAGTACAGAAGTGTAGCATGAGTACGT
>MU786532.1:58461-128015 GCA_026770625.1 Nicotiana glauca | reverse complement strand
AAATAGGAGTAAATCGTAATCAAATATAATATAACCTAGGGACAAAAAGATGAAAATATTGTAGTAGATCTGATAATAAGAACTTGAGAATGTGTGTTCGTTAGATGTAGAGATAGAGAGAGAAATAGGAAAAAATGAGAGAGTTGTATTCTTTGATAATAATACTGATGCCACTTTACAATGGGAAGGTCTCCTTTATATAGCAGGAGGCCTTCCTCGAAATAATTATAAAAGTACAAATAGTCGACGTTCCCCTAGCGAGGACGCTGAGTTTTAGCTGGCGTCGCCTTTGTTCTCGTCCCCAAGTCGTACCCTTACTTCAGTTGACGGATACTCACTGGACGTACCCTTCGGCGTAGAGACATTGAGGGCCAAATTTTACCTCATACAGTCTTCAATAGAGAATATGTCCGTAAAATTATTACTTATGTTCTATTTTCTAATGGTAAATGACTAGATTCTATTTTATGCAACAAATATTGTTAAATACTTAAGCTACTCACACTTCTTTTGTTTAAATTTGTATGAAACTCTTTCTATTTTGGGATGTTTCAAAATGTTTAACACAATAATGTTTCTATAAAGTTTTCACAACTTTTGAGTATTTACATCCATTAAGTTATTCTTAGTTCAATTTTAATATGAAGTTTGCTCTTCTACCAATCAGTTGTATTCTAACATTTTCTTTTATCATCAATAATATACGTATATAAGTTAAATTAACATACTAAATTTCATGTAAAAGTTAAATATCTTTAGGTAAAGTGAAATGAAAAGAGGAATCTCTTTCAAAATGCAACTAAAGCAAATTAAATGGACAGTACTAGCGATCGACTATAGCAGTGTGAACCCAATTTAGACATGCAGCCAAAGCTTTCACATGGTGCTAATGAGTAATGACTGTTGGCTCAAAGATATTTACTTGATTTTGACAGGAGTGGTTAGAATAATAATCATGCATATTTATTCCCTTTCTCAAAAGAAATTTCTACCTATTGTCTGGAGAGTGGGCCATTTTTCTCTCTTAGAATCCATGTATTCCAATTTTATCATGAATGACGTAGATTTAATTTGTTAGTTCATGCTACATGTTTAATATATCTAATAAATTCAAAGATGAAAGTGTTTGGCCCAAGTAAAATTTAGTTTTGAAGACTGACAAAGGAACTCAGACATGAACCAGGTCCATCCCAGTGGAGCACAGATACGGATAGACTTAAGCTTGTGGGATGCACGTGAAGGAGATAAACCTAACTTGACAAAAGTCAAGTAATATATCCTGATCCTGATCGAAAAGGTTGCATATTGGATAAGGAGAAGGACTTCTTACTCAAAGAGAACACGGGTTAAGAAAGGGAAGGAGTTAGAGCTTGAGATCACTAGAACCCTTCCACCAAGGAAGAGTAGCATCAGAATTATAGTCAATCTCTATTTACTAACTCTATAGGTATCAGTGTTGTTCTCTTTACAGGTAACACACATAAGAAAAAGTTGAACGTGAATTGAGAGCAAAATAGCAAGGCAATTTTGCAAGCAGTTTCTGTGTGATTCAAGTGTGCAAACCTAAAACTACATGAACCAGATAGAAGAACCAGTTCCATAAGTGTTTGTTTATTCTAGTTCAATTGTAGCAAGTGTTTTCATATTGTACCTTTCAGCTTTATCTAGAGGCAATTGTATTAGGTACACAGAGTTTTCAAGTTAGAGTTAACTTGAAGTTGTCGCAACAAGTAGAGGCTATTTGCAACAACGGGATTAGAGTTAGTCCTAGATTTACAAAAGAGTTTTTGTAAATGCAGTTTTTGGCTCAGTGATTTTAGTGGAGAGTTTGGGAAAATCCTACTGGAAACTAGGTCGTGGTTTTTTCACCTTTTGAGCCATGTGTTTTCCACGTAAAATACTTGTGTTCTTTACTTTTCGCATTTACTATTTCTGCAATAGTAGGTTAAGGAACACTTAGAAGAACCAGGTCCTTCCATAATCAGTTTAAGCGATAAATTGTTCACCATACAAATCACCCCCCTCTTGTGTAGTATTGAAGTATAAAACATCAATTGGTATCAGAGTGGGTTATCCTTGAAGAGGCTAACACCTTATGAACAGATCAAGATGAGTGCACCACTTGGAAACTGGAAAAGACAATTCACTGTTAGGCCTCCACTCTTCGATAGCCAGTACTACTCCTGGTGGAAAAACAGGATAAGAGATCACATCATTGGAGAGGACTATAAGCTATGGGACATTGTCAGTGATGGTCCCCTGGCCACCTTAAAGAAGAATGTTGAAGGAATAGATATGCCGAAAACAAGAGTTGACTGCAATGTTGATGACTGAGAAAGTACAAAAGGAATGCTAAGGCCAAGAAATGACTTGTGTGTGGACTTGGTCTAGACGAGTACAGTAGAGTTCAAAGTTGTACCACTGCTAAAGAAATCTGGGACACTCTGCAAATGGCTCATGAAGGAACTCCTCAAGTGAAGAGATCAAGAGGAAAACTGTTGTATTCTCAATATGAGAATTTCATCATGAAGGAAGGAGAAACCATTTAAGAGATGTACACAAGGTTCATCACACTAACAAATGAACTTAAGTCTCTTGGAAGGATTATTCTTGAAGAAGGAAAAGTTGAGAAAATTTTGACAAGGGTTTTGTCAGTCACCTGGGAAAGAAAAATAACTTCTATTCAGGAATCAAAGAACATTGCAACTCTCAAGTTGGACAAGCTTATTAGAAATCTCACTACCTATGAACTTAGAAGGCAAACCATGAAGATGGATACACCCAAGAAGGAAAGAGCCTGACTTTCAGAATTACTAAAGGTGCTGATCTAGAGGAGGATGAAATGGATATGATCACAAAGGATGTCAAGAGGTATCTAATGAGAGGAAAGTGTTCTTCAAGAAGTTCAAGCTGCAACAAACCAAGGGTCCTGAAAAACAAACCAACGAGGGATGCTACAAATGTGGTAAGACTGATTACATCATAAAAAATTGTCCACAGTGGAAAATTGAATGAAAGAAGGAAAGGGCTGAATGAAAAAACAGGAAGAAGGAACAAGTTCATCCCAAGAAGAACAAAGTATTAACAAAGGCTATGATTGCTGCCTGGGGAGAAAGCTCAGATGAGGATTCAGAAGATGAAGATGAACAAGCACTTATGGCCATTGGAGAATCTGATGAGGAATCAGAGGTAAGTGTGATGCATCTCAAAGACAAGATTAAGTTTTTGTCTAAAGAAAGTCTATCTGAGTTACTTCTAGATTTCATTGATGAATCTGAGATAATAAACAATTAAAAGGAACAACTGTCTAAGGAATATGTAATCTTGAAAGTTAAGTGCATAAATCTGGAACTCAGGGCTAGTGAAAGTGATAGTAAAAATGCTAAGTTGAAAAACCAGGTTCTTGAACTTGACACCAGTATACTAGAGCTTAGAAATCTGCACACACTGTGGTAAGACTGATCACTACAAAAGTGAGTGTACTGCAAAAGAAAAGGCTAGTCAAAATAATAAAATATTTGTTCAAGGGAAAAATAGACTGCCAGGATGGGCTAAAAAGAATTTAATCCACCCTTTTGCCTATAGAAATGGACCCAAACTAGTTTGGTTTCCTAAGAATAACCTCTGATTTCTTTTGCAGGTCCAAGTGAAGGGGATCAAAATGGTACATGGATAGTGGCTGATCAAAGCTTATGATTGGAAGCAAGAACCAGTTCCTTTCACTTGAGAACCTCAAAGGAGGTAATGTCTCCTTTGAAAATGGTAAGAAAGGTGAGATCATTGGGGTTGGAAAGGTAGGTAAGACAGACTCACACTCCATTGATAATATGTACTTGATAGATGTCTTGAAATACAGTCTAATTAGTGTATCACAACTGTGTGACAGAGGTAACTTGGTAGCATTCACCTCTACCAAATATTTTGTGATAAATCTTATCACTAACAAGATTGCTTGGCAGGGAAAAAGAGTAAATAATATTTACATTGTAGATCTATCCACTCTTTCAGAAAATGAACTCACTTGCTAAGTGTGTTGGACAATGATCCTCTCCTTTGGCACAAGAGACTCGGACATGCAAGTTTAAGTCAAGTCAACAAATTAGTCACCAAGGACCTGGTGATAGGGTTGCCTAACATCATGTTTAAGGAAGACAAAGTTTGCGAGGCTTGTGTAAGGGGGAAGCAAGTAAGATCCTCTTTTAAATGCAAGAAAGTGATAAGCATGATCAGATCGATGGAACTGGTCCATATGGATATCTATGGTCCAATGAGAGCATTAAGTAGAGGTGGTAAAAGATATGTGATGGTGCTGGTTTGTGATTACTCTAGGTTTACTTGGAAATTGCTTTTAACATCTAAAGATGAATCATTTAACATGTTTACTTATTTTGTTAGAAAAACTCAGAAACAACTATGTAATCAACTTGCATCAATTAGGTTTGATCATAGAGTTGAATTTGAAAATGCTAAGTTTGCTGAATTTTGTGATGTGCATGGCATAGATTATAAACTTTCTACCCCTAGAATTCCACAACAAAATTTAGTAGTTGAAAGGAGAATATGACACTTGAAGATATGGCTAGGACTATGCTTCTTTCTAGTAAATTGCCCCATAGCTTAACACTGCGTGTTACATCATTAATAGGTGCATGACTAGACCACTTGTAGATAAGACACCCTATGAGTTACTTAAAGGGAGAAAATCAAATATATCCCATCTTAGGGCATTTGGATGCAAGTTCTTTGTGCACAATAATGGAAAAGACTCCCTAGATAAGTTTGATCCCAGAAGTGACGAGGGTGTATTCTTGGGATATTCTTCACATAGAAAAACTTATAAAGTGTACAACAAAAAAACTATCTATGTAGAAGAAAGTGTACATGTGGTTTTTTATGAAACTAACATTCTTTCTGAGAGACAGAACATGAAGATGAAGCTATTGAGCCGGTAAAAAGTTTAAATGAAATCACTGCCCAAGCTGAAGCTGCACCAGAAGAAGGAACATGTGATGGAATAGGTTCTTCCATCCAGGGCAACCTGACAGGGTGAACTGAACAAAGAAGAACTGAATCTAATTCTTCAATGGAACTTGTACATGAGCATGTTCCTCAGAAACAAAACATGGGAGAAAGATCAAGCGAAATCAGTTGGTTGTAAAACCTTACAAGTATCAAAGTTCTCATCCCATTGAGAACATAATTGTTGATCCAACTTGTAGAATTAAAAATAGATATTCATTAAAGAATATTTATGCTTTTGATGCTTTCTTATCTATATT
The DNA here is from genome assembly GCA_026770625.1 of Nicotiana glauca. Classification (NCBI taxonomy): domain Eukaryota; kingdom Viridiplantae; phylum Streptophyta; class Magnoliopsida; order Solanales; family Solanaceae; genus Nicotiana; species Nicotiana glauca. Next base: position 122,736 of record MU786532.1, on the reverse strand, counting down.
GAACCTAAAATATTGCTGAGACTTGCAGGATGCAGACTAGGTAAATGCAATGCAAGATGAACTCAGCCAGTTTGAAAGGAGTCAAGTTTGGTATTTGGTTCCAAGACCCATGGATAGATCAGTAATTGGCACTAAATGGGTCTTCAGAAATAAACTTGATGAGGATGGAACTGTTACAAGGAACAAGGCAAAATTGGTGGTTCAAGTTTTTAGCCAAGAGTAGGGCACAGACTATGATGAGACATTTGTTCTAGTTGCAGGTTTGGAAGCAATAAGACTCCTCATAGCCTTTGCTGCATACATAGAATTTACTCTTCACCAGATGGACATCAAGAGTGCCTTCCTCAATGGCTACTTAAAGGAAGAAGTATTTGTCAAGCAACATCCAGAGTTTGAAAGCAAGGAGTGTCCTGATCATGTATACATACTTGACAAGGAACTCTATGGACTCAAGTAGGCTCCTAGAGCATGGTATGAACGACTATCAAAATTTCTGCTTGAACATGGAGACAAGAGAGGTAAAATTGATAACACTCTATTCTTGAGGGAAAAAGGTAAAGATCTTCTATTAGTACATATATATGTTGATGACATAATTTTTGGAGCAATTACTGAAAAACTAAGGAATTTGCTAAACTAATGGGAAGTGAATTTGAAATGAGTATGATGGGTGAGCTTAATTTCTTTTTAGACTTGCAAATAAACAAAACTCAAATGGAACTATGATCCATCGGGAGAAATATGCAAAAGAGTTGCTTAAGAAATTTAAAATGGAAGATTCATAGGAAATAGATACCCCATTCCAACAACCAAAAAATTGGACATAGATGAACCTAGTTCATCTGTTGATCCGAAATTGTATAGGGGTATGATTGGTTCACTTTTGTATCTTACTGCTAGCAGACCTGACATTATTTTCAGTGTAGGGCTTTGTGCTCGATTTCAAGAAAATCCAAAAGAATCCCACTTGATCGATATTGAGATACTTGAAAGGCACCACTGACCCTTGCCTTTCGTATCCAAAAGGTAGTAACTTTAACCTAGTGGGATATGTTGTCGCTGACTATGCATGTTTCCTTGTAGACAGAAAGAGCACCTCAGGTATGACATACTTTCTTGGTTCATGTCTTGTGTCATGGGCTACTAAAAAGTAAAATTCAATGGCCTGATCTACTGCTGAAGCTGAGTATGTGATGCTGCTTCATGTTGTGCTCAATTGCTGTGAATCAAACAACAATTAATGGATTTTGGAATTGATGTTGGTTGCATCCCTATTTTTTGTGATAACACTAGTGCTATTAGTATGACAAAGAACCCGGTTCATCTTAAGAGAACTAAGCACATAGATGTTAAGCACCATTTTTTGAGGGATAACTATGAGAAAGGCTTGATCACTATAGAGTTTTGTGCTACTGATAAGCAAATTGCTGATATCTTTACAAAAGCACTGGTAGAGATAACTTTGAAAGGAACATGTTAGAATTAGGGATGATTAAGATCACCTAATAGAACCTATTCAGAATGCACAATGAAAAAAAAAATATATATATATATATATATATATATATATATATATATATATATATATATATATGGTTAGAAAATCAGAAACTTATGTAAATAACTAGATTAATCATTGCTTAGTCTCATACTGTAAATAGTATACTCACGTTCCATGTTTTAATATGACTCACTGATCTCTAACAAAATTTTCTCTATTTTGGCAAATTGAGACATGATCAAGAGGATTCTCAGTGAAGAACCTAGTTCATCAGTACTGGTTCATCTGAATAACAAGGTATGTTTTCTACACTCTGCACAATTAAAAAAACTAATATTTAATACATGAGCAGAGTCCTACCTACATTAAAAAAACTTCAAAAGCCAATCCTTTTAAGTTTGAACCAGTTCTGTTTCAATTAGAATCCTCACCGTATTAAAATGCCTAGATTCTAGGGAAGCCTAACCACCTATTCAACCTGAAATTTCAGGGTGATTAGACTTCTATTTGACTGCTAAAAGTTGTTGTTATGTATTAATTACCCTCCTCATTTAAATTCATCATCATCACCACTGCCTCTCTCCCATAATTTTCAAAAACCATTTAAAATTTTCTGTTTTTCCAAAACTTAAACCATCCATTTTTTCCAGAATCTAGAGAAAATGACTAACCCCTAAGATAACCCCGGTACACCTCCACCACCTACCCCTTCTGGTTCCTCCACCACTCCTCAACCCAGCACTACCCATCAACCTAGGAGAAGGCGAGTAAAGATGCTTGCTCAAAAAACTGTGGTTACAGGTGCGCTTTCCAAGATATTAAACACATAGTTAAAGGCTAGTCAAGCCCAAGATTTCCAAAATTCTGATGATTCTTTCAAGTCTGCGAGTGAGGGGAAGGTACTGGGTCTTCTGATTCTGAACAGGTATCATCTGGGAAAAATCCCTCTACTGAAGTAATTTTTGATCTAGTTGAAAATTTGGAAAATCAATTTGTTTTGGTTAGGTATGTTGTGGATGTGGAAACACTTGAGTCAAGAAGGAGAGGAGGTAAAAATAAAAGAGAAAAAGAAAAAAAGAGTGAGGGTGTGCGTAGTGACGAGATGGGAAATGGAAAGAAGTAGCTGCTTTTTTACCTACCTCTGAAACGGTTAAATGGCTATCTGTGGAGCTGAGCCAGAAAAGATAGTAGAAAGCAACAAAAAGTAGGGGGAAGTGGATCAGGGGAAGCTGCTGAAGGACTAGTTAATTTTAGCAAGCATACAGATGAACCTGGTTAATCTATTGAAGAGACACTAGCAGATCTTCTGAAAAAAGTGGGTGAGAGTTATAACCTCAAGAAAAGGAGAACTCCAAAGACTCCTGACACTGCAAGTGCCAACAACAAAAGGATGGCTGCTTATTCTGAAACTACTGAAACTCATCTACCAAAAGGAAAGACTACGAGGAGCAAGCTGAAGCAAAGTGAGAAGGAGTTGCAGAAAGCAATGGAAGAAAGTAAGAAGAAAATGATGGACAAAGGGAAAGCAAAGGTGGCAGAGCCTAATGAGGCTGTTGATGTGGATGAGATGGACCTGGTCCATCAAAGTGAACATGTGACCATTAAGGTGGAGGTTCAGACCCCTAAGCCCAAGAAAGCCAAGACTTCCTCAAAAAAGTCTTCATCTTTATCCAAGTCTGTTAAACCCTCTACTTTGGCTAAACGGACAAGGTCTATTGTGAAAGCCAAATAAGTTAAAATTAATAAAGAAGAAGACTGGAGTGGTGAAGAAGAGGATGAGTTTGATACTGAATAGGACAAGCTGGCCAAGTTTGGCAAATGCACTATCTTGTAGGGAAGACTTTTGAAGGACTTGGAGGAAGACATGATGGTTCTACTTCTTGAAAGGCTAGAGGTATAAGGGTGGAAGGACATGGTCCTTCAGTTAGATGGCATGCTGGCCAGAAATAAGAGTATTGAATTTATGGCAAATGCAGAGGTCAAGGATGGAAGAGTCAATAGCCTGGTGAAAGGGGTTAAATTATCTTTTGATGCAAAAGAGCTGGGTGAAATCCTTAGTATACCTTCTGAAGGTTATGATGATTACACAACGCAAAAATGGCCAAGCTTGGATTCCCTTCCTACTACCCTAGCCATTACTAGGAAATTATGTGATAACAAAGAAGTAAATGAGGCTAAGGTTGTGTATAAGAGTGAAATGAAACCATCCCACAAGGTTTTATTTGAATTCGTCAACAAGTGTGTGTTGCCTAGGCAGGAAAGAAGGCACATTGCCAACTACATGGACTTGGTTTTGATGGAATGTCTAGATAGTAGGCAGTAGATCAACTGGCCTGGGTTTATAATCAAGCTTCTAGATCGGGTTAACAATGGTTCCAAGGCTCATGCCACTTTGTATGGCTTCATTCTCACTATTATTCTTGCTCATTATAAGGTGCCACTGAAGAAGTGTGAGATGGCCATAAGCAAAGATAATTTTGGAATCAATACTTTGATTGCTTGTGATTATGAGGTCACTGCCATACCCAATGAACCTGGTTTATCTAAAAAGACACCTATCAATAGCAAGGTCAGATCTCTATTGTAGGAGAGTGGGGAAAAGGATGCTGAGATAGCAAGGTTGAAGACTCGTTTGGCAGAGGTAGAATCTGATAGAGATGCTCTCAGAATTGAGCTCACAAAGGAAAAGGAGAAGAATGATGAAATTCTTCAAGACATGCTGCACCTTCTCTAAGCCAAAACCCAAACCCCCAGTTCTTGCAAGCCTTAATTTCATGAACCTTGCCTAGACCTTTCAGTGACCCAGATTAGGTATTTTTCTTTTTGTTGCTCATGTTTTAACTATTTTTGTTTCTTTTTGTGGATTGTGGCAGAATCATATTATCTATCAATGAAGTTTGCTGCTTTTGCTCTTATTGACTGCTTATCTTTCCTTGAAAGCTTGAATGTGTAGTTGATTACTGATGATTAATCTATGAATGCATTTGCACTTGCCCCAGTGGCCAAAAGCAATTTTTAAAATCTGGGATTCACATATTTTTTATGCAACTTTTCGATGATGCCAAAAGGGAAAAAAGATATTGTGATTTATATTCTGAATAGTGATGTTTATAACCTAATAAACCTGGTCCTTGAAGATAAGTGAAAAATGTTTCTAACATTGCATTGATGTTGAGCTGAGTTCTAGCAGGGCCTAAGTGTATGAAAAGCACAGAGTTTGTCATCATCAAAAAGGGGGAATTTGTTGGCCCAAGTAAAGGTTAGTTTTGAAGACTGACAAAGGAACTCAGACATGAACCATGTCCATTCCAGTAGAGCACAGATACGGATAGACTTAAGCATGAGGGATACACGTGAAGGAGATAAATCTAACTTGACATAAGTCAAGTGATATCTCCTGATCTTGATCGAAAATATTGCATATTGGATAAGGAGAAGGACTCCTTACTCAAAGAGAAAACGGTTTAAAAAAGGGAAGGAGTTAGATGTTGAGATCGACTAGAACTCTTCCACCAACAAATAGTAGCATCGGAATTCTAGTCAATCTCTATTTACTAACTCTATTAGTATCAGTGTTGTTCTCTTTTACACGTAACACACATAAGTAGAAGTTGAACATGAATTGAGAGCAAAATAGAAAGGCAATTTTGCAAGCATTTCGTGCGTGATTCAAGTATGCAAACCTGAAGCTACATGAACCAGATGGAAAAACCAGTTCCAAGTGTCTGTCTTTTATTCTAGTTCAATTGTAGTACGCGTTTTCATATTGTACCTTTCAGCTTTATCTAGGGGCAATTGTATTAGGTACTCAGAGTTTTCGAGTTAGAGTTAACTTGAAGTTGTCGCAACAGTTAGAGGTTGTTTGCTACAACGGGATCAGAGTTAGTCCTAGGTTTACAAAAGAGGTTTTGTAAGTGCAGTTTTTGGCTCAATGATTTTAGTGGAGAGTTTGAAAAAATCCTACTGGAAAGTAGGTCGTGATTTTTTCACCTTTTGAGCCAGGTGTTTTCCACGTAAAATACTTGAGTTCTTTACTTTCCGCATTTACTATTTCTGCAAGTTAAAGAACACTTAAAAGAACTAGGTCCATCCATAATCAGTTTAAGCGAAAAATTGGACACCACACAAATTACCCCTCCTGTGTGATATTAAAGTATAAACCATTAATAAGAGATGAAACTCAATATAATTTACTATACCCTATGGAATCCGTCAAAACTAATGCGGAAAGCCAACCAAAATACTCAAATCTTACCTACTGATTTATTTATGTGTGCATGTTCAGACAGTTCAGTGGTGTAAATAAAATTTGCATAACCAGTATCGTTCTATTGTTATAATTTGTGATGGCCTTACTTAAAGTTTTATTTTGTGTCCCAAATTGCATATATTGCATATGCTTAATTAGGGACGGATTTAATCCAGATTACAGTGTACGTCAACTCATGATCTTTTCCAAAAATTAGATATTATATATATATATATATTTAGAATTGGTCTAATATTATTTATTGGCTCTATTACTAGAAAAATATTAAATAATACACTTATTTGAATACTGAGTTGTTTACCTAAAAGAATAAGTATCAAATCTCACTTAATACTATTTTTTTTCTTCATTTTTTGTAGTGGTGTACTCATCTAAAATTTCTAGATCAGCCCTGGTAACTTAACCATGGTTGAGAAGAGATGGATACATGGTTAACGTAGAACTTGATGGTGTCGATCAATATGTCTGCAAGCTCAAAAAAGTGCGACACAAAATGACACAAGACCCCTTGACAGATGTTCCCAGGGTTACCTACATACTTATTACTGTGACACATGCTCCCAACTTTGTTTTGGTTTTTGGAGCATGCATCCTATCATATGCACTATCTGTTTTGGTTTATGTGGATATTTTTTTTTTGGTCCGTTTAAAAAAAAATGAAATTTTTTTAAATTTGATAATAATTTAGTTTAAATTTATAATTTTATTTTTAATGAGAAGCTTTTATAACCACAAAAATACTCTGGGTCCTATTTGGACTTGTTTAGGACCACAAATTTCAAAAGTCTTCATTTTTTTTTAAATTTCGTGCCCAATCAAAGAAGTTCACATAAATTAGAACAAAGAGAGTACTATATACTCCCTTCGGTCCAAAATAAGTGATTTTTTGGTCTTTTTCTTGTGGTTCAAAAAAGTTATTTTTTCAGATTTCAAGAATGAATTAATTATTTTTTTTCTATATTGTCCTTGAAGTAAATAGTATTGGAATATATATTAGGAGTGTGTATTTGTGATAGTAAAAGTTAATATGATCAATTATATTGTTAATTAATGCTAAAAGGGTGAAATTTTTAATACGTGCGAAAACATCCGGAAACAAATAATATATTCTGAACCGGAGTACAGTTTATAAAGTTGAAAAGTCTTCAATTCCAAAAGGATACTTTCGTTATACTTTCACCCTTTTCCAGTTTCTTTTAGTACTACTCTTTTTCCCCTTCTTCTTTACTCAATTCATGTTGATACCATTCCCATTAGTAGCTTTTACTTAAATCTATATTTTCTTTTCATAAAATTAAATCCCCTTAATGATAAGATTGCAGTAGTTTTATTTGCTATATTTTGCATATGGGGGCTGGATTTTCTAGCTTAGAGGATCGTGAGAAATTAGCAAGTGATGGTTCCTCAAAGCCTGGCCTTGAAGATTTGCCAGAGAGCTGCATAGCTTTGGTCCTTACGCACCTTGAACCCATTGAGATCTGTAAATTTGCTAGCGTGAATACAACATTCCGTCAAGCTTCCTTGACTGATGTTGTCTGGGAAACAAAGTTGCCTGAAAATCATCGAATTCTTGTGAAAAACCTCTGGGACGATGATTCATGCTCCGGCAGCTTAACCAAGAAAGAGATATTTTCCAGGTTATGTCGTCCGAATCACTTTGGCAGTGACGAAAACAAGGTATGTATGTACCTATGAGTCAGTCTTTGGTCTCTCAGCTCTATTCTCGTGTAATATTTACGGTTAAAGTTAAGAAATTTGACTTTCAAATTCGAATTCTGCTACATAAATTGGAAGAGATAGAGTAGAAGAAATTAAAAATCTTGACTTTTCATTGAATAAACCGTACTTTTTGTGAAATATATTTACAAGAACTCTTCAAAAATTTTTAACAAAATGTGTAGTAGGAGTCCTATATTCTTATTATAGTTTCTTGCTTTCTTCTTGTTTCGTCTACCTTGGTTTAACGTTAATTGTAGTGCAGTTTCTCCTCTGATTATAATATATATTATTATTATTGCAGGCGTTTTGGCTGGAAAAGAATAGAGGGGTATGTGTGTGTATATCGTGGAAGGATATGAAGATAACAGGCATAGAAGACCGGAGATATTGGAGCCATATCTCTTCTGACGAATCAAGGTTTTTCCATTAGTTCTCTGACTTTCAATTAAATCAGCACTTCTCGATTTTAACATATATGGTAGCATTACTTTTACGCCGAGAGTTAGAAACAACCTCTCTGCTTACCCTCGCAAGGTAGGGTAAGTTTTACCTTACTCTTACCTTTTCGGATCAAACTACAATTTTACCTTACTCTACCTTTTCAGATCTCACTTGTGAAACCACAGTAAATTTATTGTTATTCTATGATACCATTACTTTTACATAGTAAATGAAGAAATTAGAAATGGCTTTGATTATGGATATGAAATGCTGCTGATATTCGTCGGGCCAGAAGCACTATGAAAAAGCCGAACATGTGAAAAACGTCTCTTATTGGTGTAGGGTACAAACAAAAATAATCGTTCTCCACCGCCAAAGGTTATGGTGGGTCTCGGGTTATAACTAGAGCTCTAAAGTTCGAAGTCAAGTCCGTCTTTGGTAATAAGGAGTGCTTTACCTCTTTAATGTGACTTTCTATTACAAATTTGAATTAATTGGACCCTTTATAAAAAATATGAGTTAATAGGAGTAGAGTTACTTGAAAGAAAGGAAATAAATTAAATTAGAGGTGGAAATGATGCATCTCAAGCTGTCAAAGAAGAGATCCTTCCAAGGATACCATTCTATCTTTTTTAACTTTTCATGTATAATTTGTTTGACTAGCTCTTAATTATTTTAACACTTTATACTATTGGTTTCTTTGATATTGGAGAAAACGTGGGAAGAAAAAGTTTACTACTAGTAAAACATACTGTGGCCAGCAAAGCACATGATCAAGCTCGAACAATTGAAGGGATGAAATTTGACATCTGAATCAACATGAATTGAAGAGGGAATGAGTTTTACCTCAAATATCAGAAAAAGAAAAAGGAACTGTTTTCCTAATCATGAGTTTAATTTTGATAAAATACAGTGTATATTTACAGTATTATTTTACCTAAAAGATAACTACAACGGTCTACAAGTAACTCTTTATAGAAAAGAGGTTATGCTACATAATGTTAAATATATACTATGATTAATAGCGTAAAACAATTTTACACTTCAATGCATATAAGTTGTACATCTTTTCCATAGTAGGTCTAGCATGCATATTTCAACGGCAAATTCTTTATATGGTTACAATTTTTTCAACGCAGCATTAGCTGTCATCCCGTGTAAAGATGCTCTTATATAAGAAGTCAAATACATGTGTTTGAGAAAAATGAAAACCAGTTCTATATAGTTCTCTATATATATATATATATATATATATATATATATCCTTTTGATAAGCGCTTTGCTTTCAAGATTATAATCTCTTTCCAATTTGTTCTTCTTTCATGTATAACTTGGTTTACACATACAATGTTTTCCAACCAACTCTGACTATACTAATATATTATCAAATCCACAGATTCGGTACAGTTGCATTTCTTAAACAAATATGGTGGGTAGAAGTGGAAGGAAACCTCGAATTCGAATTCCCAGTAGGGAATTACAGCCTATTCTTTCGTCTGCAGCTGGGAAAAAACTCGAGAAAAGTACTAGGCCGACGAATCTGCAATGTTGAACAAGTCCATGGCTGGAATATCAAACCAGTGCAGTTTCAATTATCATCATCAAATGGTCAGTATGCCACTGCGCAGTATTATTTGAATGAGCCTGGAAAATGGATACAATATCATGTGGGAGATTTTGTGGTGGAAAATTCTACCATGCCAACAAAGTTAAAGTTTTCAATGACTCAAATTGATTGCACCCACACTAAAGGTGGTCTTTCCTTAGACTCTGTGCTCATTCTCCCTGCTGAGATTGGACCAAGAAAAGTAGGTTAATGTAAATTGTAGGTACAGAAGTAATCATGTGGGTTCTTGCACCAACGTACCAAAGGTGCGGTGTAGCGATTATTAAAGTGTGAAAATCATGGCGGGAAATGGGGTTTGAAATCTCAATGGAGACGAAAAAAATGGGTTTTGAGGTGAAAAAAGGTAGGTGATTTCTTCCTATTTAATTTCTTGCCATGATTTAATCGGTAGAGCTATTAAAAAGTTGTCTCATTCAGTACCTAGTATGTTTCTCCGGAAAATACCGTTATTTAATTTAGAAAAAATCTAATCTTGTGGGTAGTTCTTTTTTATAATAAACTAGTAATGCTCAAGAGTAGACCTATAGTGTTGATTACTGTTTTGATCGAATCATATAACTTTGATACAAATCATGTATTTGGATATGTACAAATATTAGTTTAGATGATAAATTAAAAAAATTAAATATACACTTCAAATTCTAGCTCTGCCTCCAAATATGCTAGATACTCGATTATAATTTCTTTTTGTTATGGGAAAAACTTCGATTAAAATCCATCATCAAAAGATCCTAGAATTAATTTTATATCACTTGAAATCATATACAAGGAAAGGGTATCATAATTTTGTTGGTCTCTACTATCACATGGAAATCAAATTGTAAAAGTAGCTTACTTCGTGATCGAGTTCATTAATTAGCATAAGTAAATTTTTTGTTTAACTTATATGATGTTATTTAAAATGGCCGTGCATAGGTTCTCTGTTAATGATGTTTCCCATTCAAAAAGTATCATTTAATATTTCGACACATGTTAGGGGTGTACAAGGACCGGGTTAGTTCGGTTTTTATCAAAATCAAACCAAACCAACTATATCGGTTTGGATTGGTTCGGTTTTGTCGGGTTTTTCGGGTTTTTGGGGTTTTTATTACTTACGTATTATATCAATCTTATTTTGTTAAATATTTGATATGTATACTTCTATTTAGTAAAAATATAAAAAGTTGACAAACATATTATCAATTAAAATATTCTTATGCGAGAATTCCATTAGTTAACACATAATAATTATTTTTTTAGTTGTCTGACAATAATTATTCGTTGATATACGCTTTCAAGTTATCCGAATTTAGTAATTAAACATAAAAATCAATATGATACCTAAATATTAATAACCACTTGACATTCGAAATAGATATAAGAATTTAATACATCTTAACATATGATATGAATATGTACGAACAAAGAGATAGACGTATTTCAGAAACACTTGATAAGAAACTTATCATACAACCCATTATTTAAGGTCAATAAATATGGAGCATTTCATATTCTATTAAAATTTATATCCTGCAAGAGAATTCCAAATATTTCTAGATATTTTTTAAATAAAATTTTATATAAAATCTTAAATAATATATGTAAAAACTATATATTTATATGTCGGGTTGGTTCGGGTTTTTTTATTCAATACCAAACCAAATCAAACCAAACCGAGTCGGATTTTTTAACCGGTTTGGTTTGACTTTTCGGTTTGGTGCGATTTTTCGGTTCGGTTTGTACACCCCTACATGTAAGTAAGAAAATTGTTTAATAATATTAATATAAAATTAATTAACTATGTGGTCCTTTGTATTTTCATTTTGAGATTTATAAAATTTTATTTATGAGAAAACCAATAGATATGTGCATTTTATTGTTGACTTTAACAATTCATCCTCTAGTTATAAGAGCCTAAAGGAAATGAGTAAGAACTCCATAGTAGCTACTTTGTCCTTTTTGGATATTTTGACAATGCAAATTTTAACATTGAAAAAATAGTTAAAAGCTGTTAGCTCATTAATTAAACTGAAAAATACAAATGAAGCTTAGTTGTGGCCAAAGAAAGTAATATAATTTCCAACTGACTACAAATATAACGCCTGAACTAAAGAATTCAAGCAGATCGCCCTTGTGTTTCTAATGTTATCCTTCGGATAACCTTATGTTGCAACCTGGTCGAAATTTGAATATCGATATTGCTAATCACAGGATATGACAACAAAATGATATATTTATCCTCTCCAAAGTTTTTATTAAAGTCTTAAACAATAAGGTTATATTTTGAGATAAGAGTTTATTCAAATTTTTCTAGTATAAAAGTAAATTAAATACATATTTGAAATATACGATGATATTTCATTTTTAGTCTAATAGGATGATGATGACATCTACTAACAAAAATATATTCACTAAACAATTTCGTTATTATTTAATTCCACATTACAATTCAAGCATTATAATTTCCATATAACTATGTGAACCAACGACTCCTTAGATTACACCTTTTAAAATTCTATGAGCAGCAGTTTAATAAATAAATTTATATAGTGCGGTATTTATGTATAACTTAATTTTAAATCATTTTAATGTTAATTGGTCAAGCAATTTATGTGTTTCCCTTGAAATTTCTATCTACAAGTTTAGTTTTCTTAATTTATTATAGATTTGTGCTGCATTTTGTGATTCAACATTACTAAATTTGTGAATTATTCAAATAAAATTAGTTAATTTGTAAAAAATGAGTTGCCATCTAGGGGTGTACAAAGAAAACCAATAAATCGCACCAAACTGGTAATCAGAGTCAAACCGGGAAAAAAACCCGATCATGGGTTGGTTTGACTTGGTTTGGTGTTGGAAAAAATAATCCGACCATAATTAGTTTGGTTTGGTTTTAACTAAAAAAAGTCAAACCGAAATCAAACCAACCCAATATTATATTTATTCAATTTTTACAAATATTTTATACATATAAATATTTATTTTAATACAATTCATAAATATTTCTTAAACTTTTTCACAGTTTTATCTTTAAACATATTGTTTCAAGTTTGGAATTAACATTCTTGAATGATCCAATAAATTTTATACTTCATAAAGGTAGTAGTTCAAATAAACTTCACATCAATACTAATGCTAACTAAGAAAATTCAATTCAACACTACAAATGACAATAGTGTGGATATCTATTTTTTAGTTTTGCATTGTTTATATTGAAAATGCATAACTTAGTTTATCTTTTTCTTTAGTGCTTAGTTGTGTAACTAATATACTTATAGTTGTACTTATTTAAGCATGACTTATATAGTACTTTTAGATTATGTTAATATTTATTATGACTTATTACTTAGTAATATTTTCTTTACGGATTTTAGTATTTTTGTTATTGAATATTTTAGTACAATGTTATGACGTATCTCGTATTATTGTATTATTTTCTTGCAAAATACATTATATAGTTGTATTCTTGTAGGATTAGAGAAGTATGTGGAGCACAAGTTATATATTTGTGCTATGAAGACTTATCGGGAAAAAAGAACCCGAAAACCCGAAAAAACCCGAAAAATCCGAGATTGAAAAATCCGATTTCGTTGGTTTGGTTTGGTAATTGAAAAATTCGAACCAACCCAGTCTATGTAGATCCCTATTGCCATCATATCATTTATTTCACTAATAAAATCATTACGTAGTATTTATTACATTAGAGTAGCATGTGAAAAGATTAGTTAGAAATGAAGAGAGTACATATAGGTGTAATAAAAATAATGGTAATATTTGAAATTTGAGTTTTAGAAGTACTTGCCATAATTAATTTTTATTTGTTTGTAGCTATAATAGGCAAGAGAAAGCTTAGAGAGAAGATAGTTCTAGTGTGACCACGTGTCCACTATAAAAAGCAAATAGTGAATGAGATGTGAATGAAAATTCAGATGGGGTCCACATATTCAAGGTTAAAATGTCTGCACAATAAAAGAAAAGCAAAACAACTAGAGTAACACCCTTCATGGACCAATGAAAATAACGAATTCAACTGATAAAATCTGTAATTTCAAAAATACCCCTCTGCCAGGCAGGCATGTTGACGGAGAGCTCCTTGCTTTCCCTCTTACTAGAAGATATGAAATTCTAGTCAACTATCACATGCTGCAGATGAAAATAAGTTTTTTTTTACTTCGTTCTTACTTAGCTTAGCTAATATGAATTCGTAATCCATTAATGTATTGTGTCATACTCTAAATTGTATCAACACGTTAATTATATTTTGTACTACTGGGGACGCAAAATATCAAATATGATTTCTTGTATTACCATAAACAATCACTTGTTACAATTACTTATTTGCAAGTCAAATTTTCGAGCCTATCAAGACAATGCTTTTGACTCATTGCATGAATTTACATTTATCTCTGAAGTCGTTACAATTGACAGGAGATTCTAAAAAAAAGGACTACGAAAAAAAAAAAAGAAATTTCAGTTGGCGTTGTCGGCTTAGGCCAGTTCTTGACTGCTTCTATCTTCTGAGACTCTACTTTTATTCCTTCACTAGATACCACGTAGCCTAAGAATGCCACTGACTGCAACCATAACTCACATTTTGAAAATTTGGCATAAAACTCATTCTCCTTCAAGGTCTGCAAGGCTATTCCGAGGTGTTCTGCATGATCTTCCTTACTCTTAGAGTATACCAAAATATCATCTATAAACACGATAATAAAGGTATCAAGGAAATGCTTGAAAACTCTGTTCATGAGGTCCATGAATGCAGCCGGAGCATCTGTCAACCCGAAGGACATCTCTAGAAATTCATAGTGCCCGTAGCAAGTTCTAAAGGTAATTTTAGATATATCCTCTTTTCTGATTCTCAATTGATGGTACCCCGACCTCAAGTCTATTTTTGAAAAGTACTTTGCACCCTAAAGTTGATCAAATAAATCATCAATTCTTGGTAGTGGGTACTTGTTCTTAATAGTAACTTTATTCAACTGTCGATAGTCGACGCACATTCTGAGAGACCCATCATTCTTCCTGACAAACAGGATGGGGGCACCCCACGGTGAAACACTCGTCCTGAAGAAGCCCTTATCGAGAAGGTCTTTCAACTGTTCTCTCAACTCATTAAGTTCTGCTAGAGCCATCCTATAAGGAGGTATAGATATGGGCTGAGTGCCTGGCATGAGATCAATGCCAAAGTCTATTATTCTTTCAGGAGGAAGTCCGGGAAGGTCATCTGGGAAAACTTCTGGAAATTCTCTAACAACTGGCACTGACTAAAGAGCTGGTGGTTCTGATTCTGGATTAATGATGTGAGCCAAATAGGCGAGACACCCTTTACTAACCATTCGTTGTGCCTTAAGGTAAGAAATAAACTTACCTACAAGCGATGATGAACTACCCTTCCACTCTAAGACTTCTTCATTTGGAAATTGGAACCTGACTATATTGACACGAAAATCTAATATGGCATAGCAGGAAGACAACCAATCCATTCCCATGATCACATCGACATCCACCATTTCTAACTCTATGATATCGGCCTCGGTGTTGCGACCTTGGATTGAAACTATATAACCTCTATAGACTCTTGTGACTCTCACTGATTCGCCAACTGGAGTAGATACTAGGAATGGCTCATTAAGTTGTTTCGGTTCTATCCCGAGGTTAATCGCAAAGTATAGAGTCACATATGAAAACATTGAACCTGGATCCATTATGGCATAAGCATTATGTGAGCAGACTAGAAGTATACCTATAATAACTTCTGCAAATGCCTCTGCACTCTGACGATCAAATGTAGCAAACAAACGGGGTTGTCCCCCTCCTTGAGTAGCTCGATCTGCACCTCTTCCTGCTCCATGCCCAGTCTGATTATGAGAACCACGAGCTTGAGGTTGTGCAACTGCAGTAGCTGAGGAACTAGAAGGACGAGTTGATCCACCACTGAAATTACGTTGCAACTTTGGGCAGTTGGCCTTTATATGACCAATGTCTCCATAATGATAGAAACCATAAAACTCGAGCTTGCACTAACCTGAATGTTGCTGCTTACATGTTCCGCAAAAGACCTTGTTGGTGTGAATGTTACTCAACATGACTCTGCCTATGTGAGGACGATGTACTAAAATTCTGATTCTGGCGAGACTGGTTTCCATAAATCTGAGTACGTCTGAAGGAATATGCACCGCCTGACTGATGACTGGACTGAGCTGGTGCAATTGACTCCTTATTAGAGGAATCCCCTCCACCTCCGCTGGATATACCGTTAAACCTGCCCACTGTCCGGGCTTTCTTGTTATACTCTTTTTCTTCTCTCCTTTGTTGTATGTCTTTTTTAAGTGCCTGGAAAATCTCACAACAGAGGAGAAGGCTATCATCCCTACCGCTGCAACTGATGTCGTATCCTTAATGTGGTAAGCTAAATCACCAACAAACTTGCGAATCTTTATTTTTTCTGTCTTAACCATGTGCGGAGCATGCTTAGCTAACCTTATGAATTCCATGTAGTACTCTTGAACACTTTTATTCCCTTGCTTGAGCTGTTCGAACTCTGTAGCCTTAGCTTCCCTATCCTCTTCTAGAATAAAGTTGGCCATGAAGGCCTCTTCAAATTCTTCCCAAGTAGGCGAACCATTATCTTCATCTCTTTCCTTTTCCCACATCTCAAATCAAGTGTCAGCCACATCTCTAAACTGGTAAGCAGCCAGCTCCACAACTTCATCGTCAAATGCTTTCATCACTCGGAGGGCTTTCTTGACACCCTCCAGCCACAACATTGGATCTTCATCAACTATAGAACCATGGAACACTGGAGGACTCAACTTCAAAAATTCATTCACTCTTGAGGACTTAGAATTGTTCTGTCTATTTGATTGAGGTGGAATCTCATCTCTTCTCTCGTTCTGGTTGGCCATAAAGGCTTTAAACATCTCCATAGATTTTTTGACAGCATTAAACATCTTACCCACATCGGGAGATATAGTTGTCTGAGCCGGAGCTGCCGTTGGGGGCGGTACTGAATCATCATGTTCCACCCCTTCTTCATGCTCAACCCGGGGTACTTGAACCCCCTTTGTGGATTTATCCTTCCTTTTCTGAATTGAAGCCTTCTTAGTTCTACCTCGAGCCACAATGGTAGCAATAGTTTCTTGAGCAGCATCCTGAGTGTCGGTGTCAGAGTTGCGAGTACGAGCCATTTCTGTGAGTTTTGAAGAAAAGAATACATTAGATAATTTCTTAGAGGTGGGATTTAGTGCACGATCTAAAGTATGAAAAAAATGAAACTTTTCCTAAATACTTGTAGCCTCCCATTTATAAGTATGGCGCGCTTCATAACCATAAACAAGACTCTACTGACATGGCTTCATAGACCCCTAGGACTCCATAAACCTGAGGCTCTGATACCAAGTTTGTCACGACCCATTTTCTGAACAAGCCGGGACTGGCACCCAATCACTAAACATGACCGAGCGAACCATCTGCACTTATCAAATCTATTATAACTTCAAATTTTATATGCCACAAGGCACTATTGTTACCAAATACTTTTAAATAATTTAAATATCTAAAATAAGCCAACTTTAAAACTTTACTCGTGGTAACCAATAAAATACTACTAAGTTATTATCAAAAACATCTGAATCTTAACCCATCGACTGTGTCTATGAAGCCTCTACTAATAAAATGACGCACTTATCAGGACATGAGATTTCCTGGCAAGTTCTCTAAGTAAACAAAGAAATATCTAAATAAAGATGACTCTAAGGAATACTCCACGAACAAAAGCTGAGCTCACCAATAACACTGGAAGGGAGGGAAGTCCTATACTGTAGTCTGCTCGCCTGCAAAATCGGTTTCTACGTTGTACCGCAGACCAACGTAGGTTCCCAAAAGAGAATGTCAGTATCATCCATTGTACTCACTGAGTCTCAACGATAGGGGACAAAACTTTAATAAAATACACATTATGATCAAAGAATCTAAATGCATAGAAAACATAAAGCCTCTAAGAACAATTATAAAATAATTGCATAATAGCAGTTTATGAATATTCTAAAAGAAATTCTTTTCTTTTTCTTAAAAAAATTACTTCTCTTTATACTTTGGGAATTCCAACTGTCATGACTTAATTCTGTCTTAGTCACCATGTGATCGGCACGGGTTCGATCCCAACCTGATCGAATAGGCCCAATCCACGAGGTGCCACACGCTTCATGGTTCACAGTGCTCATGTATCATACCTTAGCATGGCTAAGTAAATTATCAGCAACGAGACCCTCGGCTCGTGTGCTCCCTACTTT
Organism: Nicotiana glauca; assembly: GCA_026770625.1. Classification (NCBI taxonomy): domain Eukaryota; kingdom Viridiplantae; phylum Streptophyta; class Magnoliopsida; order Solanales; family Solanaceae; genus Nicotiana; species Nicotiana glauca. Next base: position 104,905 of record MU786532.1, on the reverse strand, counting down.
GGCTCAAGTAGTTTCAAGAAGCCAACGCCTTGGTCAGGACCCTCGGTGTGGACGTTGACCCCTTCTCAGAATAAGGATACTCCCAAAAATCTTGTCTTTCTAAAACTTCATCTTGTGATTTTTCAAGTCTAAATCTTTTCTTTATAGAACATCATGTACATGCTCATGCTGGTATCCTTAAATGTAAAACATGGCATAAGAATGAAATAACATGTAAAAGTATTTCTAAAGATTCTTTCTTATTCATAAATTTTCAATATGAAAATAGCATATAAGAATAACACAAAAATCTAAACATTTAAGCACATATATCATAGTAAATCATCTAAACTTTTGCTAGAATAATTCTAAGTTAATATGTACTCACTCGCTCCAATTAAGTAAATATAAACTCTTTTAAGCAATTCATCAAACATCTTGTATGCGTGCTTTTATGAGTTAAACCACTTTAGTAAAGGGTTATATAAACTCGCCTCAAAACTTCTCGAGCCAATACGTAGGTCCCAATCCAATTGACACCAGTCAAACAATCGATTCTACAACAACCAGTGCATTTTAATCAGTTTTAAAGTTTCACACCTAAACATGAAATTTATTGTTGATATAGAGGAAGAAGGGAATTAACTATCCAATTCTTACATACTACTACTTTAGGGTAATTGACAATAGGGAAATTTATATACTTGAGTTCAAGAATTGGTGGTTTATAAAAAACCCTAAAATAAACTTTTCGTTCCTGCTGCCTTGCGCTTGCTGCGTAAACAGAATAGCATTTTGTTTCTTGTATAAGGGCTAAGGCACGGGCTTCTTACTAGTTTGCTTAATAGTTTACCTTCCACAGCCCTTTATGGGCTAAGGCATGTGCTTCTTATTTTTGTTCTAGTTTCTCTTTTTTTTTTTTTGACTTAACTAGTATTAACTTATACATACTTTTAATATTTAATAATATTAAAATTATTTTTGCATATCCAATTATTTATAAATAGAAAAGTAACTCAAAAATCAATCACTGGTGTTTAAAGCCGTAATAGAAGTATAATTTAAGATAAGAAAATTAAATTTTATATTTAGCGAGTCTTGAATTTTTTATAAATTTGAGGAGTATTACAACTAAGGTCGAGATACATACTCAATGGGTTATTGACAACGAGCTCGGGCAGTACGGATCGATAGTCATGGTAAGAAAGTGGGCAGTTTCCAAGGCACGCGACTAGAGCAGACTAAGTCTAGTAGGCTAGTTCAAACCCGTATCATAGCATTAAATGGCTATACCAGCTCCATATCTTTGTAATAAATGCTTTGTACTATTTTAGGATTTCCCCTCATATATAAAGGGGATCCTTGCCATGTTGTAAGGACAATCTGATACTCAATATCGAATACACTAGAACATTCTCTCTGCTCTCAAACTTAATATATTATCTTGTTCTTATTACTTGCATTTATTGCTTATATCCATTGTGTTCTATTTATTGTTATTCATTTATTGCTCGTTATTTATCATAAAAGACTTCCATCAAAGCTATCATAACTATTAATCCCCCCTCGATTGCCCTTAGCCGAATACCGACTCTACCTCGAGGCCAGTATACGGTAGCTTGAGGCCCCGTTTCCAGCCATTCGGTTTGGTCATTATATTATCTATAAACTTTTATGTCATTTTCTAATCTCTTACTTAGCATCTATTGCCTAAACAACTAGCATAAAATAGATCACGTATTTTTATAACCACAAAATCAAATCCTATCATAATTACTATTTTCAAGGTAAACAGTTTGGCGCCCACCGTGGGGCTAAAAATAATAGTGATTATTTTCTTGCTCGTTCACTCCATAACGCTTTCACACTTTTTATTGTCCATAATCTTTGATTTCAGGTCAAAATGTCTAACTCAGTATATGCATATGAAAACAACGGTCTTGAGGACCATGAAGAGAATGGTTTAGCACTTCCAGGTATTGGCGCACAACCACCAAACCCTGAAGGCGCACCAGAACCAATCCTCGCGGATGTGGTCTCACGCGATGCCCAACACATCGATATAAGCTCCCACACTAACAGGAGCGTGCGCCAATAAGACCATCAAGAAGCCTAAAAACCCCCAGCTAGGGAAGAACAAGAGGTTAGCCTTCATGTTATTTTTGAAATGTTACAGACACAACTAGCAATTGCTCAATTGCAGAGCCACCAAAAAACTCCAAGCACGGTAACACAGGGAATGGCTCTCTCAGCCGAATAGATACTGGAAAGATCAAGTAACAATGGGTCGGCAGCCAACCCCGCCCTCATAAAGATGCTATAGGACCTCACAAAGAGGATCGAGTTGGGCGAGAAAAAGATAGATGCGAACGATAAGAAGGTAGAGACCTACAATTCTAGGGTCGATCAAATTCCGGGCGCACCCCCGATCCTGAAGGGTGTAGATTCGAAAACGTTTGTACAAAAGCTATTCCTGTAGAAAGCTGCTCCGAAACCCATTCCAACGAAGTTCATAATGCCCGAACTTCTGAAGTAAAACGGAACCTCTGACCCCAACGAGCACGTCATTGCTTACACTTGTATGGTGAAGGGCAACGACATAAGGGACGATGAGATTGAATTCATCCTGCTAAAGAAGTTCGGGGAAACACTCTCGAAAGGGGCCATGATGTGGCATCACAACCTAGCTCCTAACTCTATAGATTCATTTTCCATGCTAGCAGATTCTTTCATAAAGGCACATGCCAGTGCCATCAAGGTAGCTACAAGGAAATCCAATATTTTCAAGATCAAGCAAAGGATGAGCCGCAACATGTCTTCCACATGATCTTACACTAGGTGGCCAAGGCCTGTACACTAGGTGAATTTCACAACATGCACGGTCACAGGATCAAAGATTGCCAACAACTCCGGGAAGAAGTAACTCGACTACTCAGCAAAGGTCACCTCCGAGAATTCCTCAACGACCGAGCCAAAAATTAGTTCCGAGAAAGAGAGGTGACCAAGAAGAATGAAATAGATGAGCCACAACATGTCTTCCATATGATCTTAGGAGGCATTGACACTCCAGAAGAACCCATGGTCAGAAGAACAAAAATATACATCACCAGACAAAGGCAAACTCGAGGTTACATACCCGAGGACGCTCTCACATTTAACGATGAGGACATCGAGACCTTATCTCAGCCCCACAATGATGCATTGGCAATCTATTTTCTTGTGAATACATTTCAAATTAAACGTTTACTTGTGGATCCAGGTAGCTCGACCAATATTATCGGGTCGAGGGTGGTAGAGTAGCTTGGACTGCTTGACCAAATCGTACCCACCTCTTGAGTCCTCAACGGATTCAACATTGTGAGCGAGATAACGAAAGGGGAAATCACCCTCTCGATCAACGTGGCCGGCACAACCCAAAATTCCAAATTCCATGTCATCGAAGGAGACATGAGGTACGACACCTTGTTCAGGAGGCCAATTATACACTGTATGAGAGTAGTACTATCCACACTTCATTAAATGATGAAATTTCCGAAAAAGGATGGGATAAAAACTATCTACAGGGAACAACATGCAGCAAAGGAGATGTTCGCAGTGCATGATGTGGCACCAATACCAATACCTCCACCATCGAAGGAGCCAAAGGATAAGTAAACAATAAAATAGCGATAACAAGCTACATCCTCGGGTAAGCCCGACCGAACGAAGCAAAGGACCGTACCGCGTCCTCGTAACAAGCGATCGAAATATATTAGGGCTCGAAACTCCGCCAATACTAAGGTATGATCGTCTCCCTTTCGTCTACATTTTGTACTAACCTAAGTGCAAGTATCCGATCGAAACAGCCGAGGAGCTTTCCAACACGAAGGCTTTAGGTTCCAAAATCATACGTTGCACTCTTTTCCATCAATCGGGTTTTTATCCCAAGAAGGGTTCTACTGGCAAGGTTTTTAATGAGGGAACATCTATATGTTACCTAAGGAAGACTCAACAAGTATTCAAGGCTTCTTTTCAATAAACCTCGAATACTAGGGGGAATCCCCCCGGAAGAACACTTCCTCGGAGAAGCCAAGATGCGCTAATGGGGTCTCGATTGGAAAATGATATACCGGGCCAAATAGTCGAATGAACCGTGCCATATAGAATAACTGAGCCCTTAACAGCGAGAACATGTATACTTGTACCAAGTAATCAAAGAATACTTTCCATCAAAGCATTTCACGTTTCAAAAGGGTCCGATATTTTTTACAAAAATGGCTCCAAAGTTAAAAGAAACATCTCGAACACTCGGGGATTGGCGTCAACAATTCAAAGTCGTATGACCTCTGGGTTGGAGCTTCAAACTCGTAAGCCCTTAATGAGGCAACATCAAGTTTATAAAAATGGCTACAAAGCCAAAAAAACTTCCCGAACACTCAGGGACTGGCATCAACAATTCGAAACCGTATGACCTCAAGGTCGGAGCTTCAAACTCGTAAGCCCTCAATGAGGTAACATCAGGTTTACAAAAATGGTTCCAAAGCCAAAAAACGTCCTGAACACTTGGGGACTGGCACCAACAATTTGAAACCACATGACCTCCGGGTCGGAGCTTCAAGCTCGTAAGCCCTCAATGAGGCAACATCAAGTTTGCAAAAACGGCTCCAAATCCAAAAAACGTCCCGAACACTCAGGGGCTGGCGTCGAAAACTCAAAGCCACATGACCTCCGGGTCGAAAACTCCAAACTCTTAAGCCCTCAATAAGGCAATACCAAGTTTACAAGAAATGGCTCCAAGCCAGGAAATTTTTGATGACTCGGGGACTGCCGCCAATGGCCACCCCTATTGACTTATCAAAAACTCGAGGCCATAAGACCCCAAGTGGGCAGCCTCGGCCTCATAAGACCTATGTAAGACAACATCAATATCTGTAAGACCTCAAGCAAGGCATGAACCATACTTATACCAAGTAAGAATATCTATAAGATCTCAAGCAAGGCATGAACCATACTTGTACCAAGTAACAATATCTGTAAGACCTCAACTAAGGCATGAACCATACTTTTGCCAAGTAACAATATTGGTAAGACCTCAAGAAAGGCATGAACCATACTTGTACCAAGTAAAAATATCTGTAAGACCTCAAGCAAGGCATGAACCATACTTGTACCAAGTAACCAAAACTGTAAGACCTCAAGCAAGGCATGTAAAAAATTGTAAGACTTTACAAAAGGCATAAACCCTATCTTAAAGTTAAGGCTATATATCAAACTTGTAAGACCCCTAAAAAGGCATACCTTCGATATAGATGCCGAAACTACTTCACTCGGGGACTGAAAGGCTTCGGCCAAACACAATGACTACGGTCACAAGGCTATACCAGCCAAACTAACACGATTCGGTGATGCCCGACAGTCGCTATAAAATCAAAGGCCTCCAATTACTTTGAATATACTTCAAAAAGAACCGGTTAAATAGGCTACCCTCGACATAGGCAAAGAGCCTCGATCATGTCAGCTCCAAACTATAGGCTACAAGATACTCATCCACCGAGCTAAAACCTCCTGAGGTGCTCGATCATCGCCACATAACGACTCGTAATCGAGGTTCTACCGAACCGTCGAAGAGTTAGGCAAAATGCAATCTCAAAAAAGTCCTTAAAGAGGGAAAAGTAAAGCCTATATTAGAGGTAATACCGACCCAATGCGTAAGAGCCACTGTCGCCAGCCCATATAAAAGGTCATACCAACCCAATGCGTAAGAGCCACTATCGCCAGCCTATATAAAAGGTCATACCGACCCAATGTATAAGATCCACTAGCGCCAGCCCACATGAAAGGTCATGCCGACCAAATATGTAAGAGCCTAAGGGCCAGCTTTAAACTTAAATACTTAAGGGTCAATGAACTTGAGTCAAAACCCGACTCAGAGACTAAACCCAAAATAGTTAACTGAATAAGCCTAAGAGCAAAGCATAAGAGCTTAAACGTCGGTTTATACTAAAAGGTCATGCTGACCAAATGCGTAAGAGCTTACAAGACAACCCAACGAGCCCAGGGCCGTATTATAAATCTAAGGGTTCTTTAATTCGAAGACTAGTTCATCTGGATAATAAATGACAAACATCGAAGCAAAGGGAAGTACATGAACAATAAAATCGTAGGGCTTCCTTTTTTTACATATATGTGAAAGGATGCAAGGAAGTATATGAAAAATAAAATCGTAGGGCTTCCTTTTTTACATATATGTGAAAGGATGCAAGCTCCATTTACAATGTACTTTGAAAGCACTATTCACAAAATCATAAAGGAAAGGCCTAATCTACGTTCCCCTCAGGGACTACGGCCCATCGGTCTCTCTCGCTATCTTCGGCATCGAACAGAAGGAACTTAGCATCACATTCGTCTGCCTTTGCCTGCTTTATCTCTTCCGAGAGATCAAAGCCCTTAGCATGGATCTCCTCGAGGGTTTCCCTTTGAGGTTTGCACCGAGCATACTCCTTGATTATACCTTCATGGTCGGGAGCCCCTATCAGTTCATCTCGAGCGTCGGCAACATCCTTTAAATAGATGGCCACTTTCTTATCAGCCTTAGTTCGGATCACTTCGCCTTCGGCTCAGGCATCAACAACTTTGGCCTTTATCATCAGAAGCTCAGACTCGAGCCTTGCAAGCATGTACGTTCGGACCGAGCTTCTCTTACGAGCACTACAAAGTTGTACTTCGAGGGTATAAGCCTTGGCCAAAGCATCTTTCTTAGTTGTAACATGGGCGTCCACATGAGCCCTTATCTTATCATACTCACGTTTGGCCTGACCAACTTCTCTCCACAGGTATTCCAGGTCCTTCGTCATTTTCTGCAACTGAATTAAACAAAACATTAGCCTCAGAAGATAGAAGAAGAAACACACACTCCCTTGGGACAAAAATTACCTGCTCCTTCAGGTAGCTTTCATAATTCATGCTTCAACTCACGGAATACCGTAAATATGCCAGCTCAACTTCCCTTTCGGTGCAAAGAAGTCTGAGGGTTTTCTCCCCATACAAAGCTTTTCACAAACTGGCTTCACAATGAAGCAGCTCGGAGTTGAGCTTGTCAAAGGCCTGCGAAAAGGGATCTCAATAAAAAAGGGAAGGCATGAAACTTAAAAAGCATTTACCGACTACCAAAACTCACCATAAAGTAGAGTTGATGAGCCTCCTTGAAGGTCGAGCGCACATCTACTAGTCTGGCTCTCTCAGCCCTGGTAGAACCGATCCCGGTTGGGACATGGTCGCTTGGTGTATGTGGCCCCTGGCTTCGAACATCCCTCAAAGTACCTTTGATGGGAGAAAAAGTCGGCGATAGAGAACCCTCATTTCTTGAAGTACCTTTGACGAGAAAAGAAGATGGAAGCAGAGGAGGAACTATTTTTCTAAAGCCATAAATCTCGACCGCGGTAGGCTTAGCCGATACATCGTCTCCGAGCCCCTGGCCTGGACTCGTCTTTCTATAAGCATCATCTCCCTGCGAAGGCCCCTTTTGCTTATTATTATCATTCCTTTGCCTAGAAGTTGGTGATCCTTCTCCCTCTCCGAGAGGGCATGGTCTTGCCTCAAGGGACTCCCCGATGCCTACGATAATGGAGTTAGTATGCATGAAAAGAAAGCGCCATTCAAAAAAGGAGCGAATCACATAACACGTACCGTGGTGTTTCACCTCACATATACCCTTAGAAAAGTCTCGCCACTTACGTTCATCATGAGTCGAGTGGGCCACCAATTTCCAAGCCCAATCCGTCAAGGCAGGGAGCCAGACTAGTAGTATTTCTTGAACAAGCTACGGTTGCCGTACACTTGCCATTTTGGAACACATCGCAAACCATACAACATGAAATGCACCCGCTATTCGCGATATATTTATTTTATTCATGTTCAAAGTTGTTACGATCGGGTCATATGAAATGCACACCCGAATTTGAAAATAGGTGTCACAACTACGTCACGGGAATCGTACCCGTAGCTATGATAATTTTATTATAAATGTTCCTAAAGCAAACTACGAATGTTCAAAATGTTTTTACACTAGGCTATAATATTAATATGAGGGCCATAGATTAGGTGATTCAATTATGAATGGCACGCCTCGATTTATTTCTAAAATATTTGTATTTCACAAAAGCAAACTAAGCATGCTCCTATTTAAATCTAATGTGAAATTAGGCATCACAACTACGCCACGGGAAACGTACTCGTAGTTGTAACAATTTAATTGTGTGCCTAAAGCAAACTACGGTGTTTGTGATTTATTTCCTAATTTAATTTGAGATTATTGTGAAGCCATTAGTTATAGAAGGTCAATGTGGATAGATGTGTAAAGTGTAACGACTCGACCGGTTGTTTTTAGCTCTAGCGCGCTGTTCGGCAGTTCGAGGCCATGAGCAGCATCATTTCAGGTATTATGACTTTTATGCGTGGTCGGAATTGAATTTCGAAAAGTACGGAGTTGATTTGGAAAGAGAATTTTTATTTCGGAAGCTTTAAGTTGAAAGAACTAACTAGGATTGGATTTTTGAGTAAACGACCTCAAAATTTGAATTTAAGGGTTCCAGCAGGTTTGTATGATGATTTCGATTTTGGAAGACCCGGGGAGCGTTTTGGCGCATATTGGGGAAGTTAGCATTTTGAAAGAAATTTTATAAGTTTGGGTTGAAGTGCATTTTAGCGATCGATGTCTGTTTGGGATTCCGAGTTTCGGAGTAGCTCCGTATGGTAATTCTGGTGTTGGGAGCGTGATCAGAAGTGAATTCGGAGGTCCGTGGGTCATTTTGGAGCCATTTGGCTAAAGATAGAAATTTGAAGGTTTTGAAGTTTGATCGGATGTGAACTTTTTGATATCGTGGTCGGAATCCGATTCCAAAAGTTGGAGTAGGTCCATAATGTAGAATATGACTTGTCTGTAAAATTTGAATTCAATCGGACGTGATTTGATAGGTTTAAACATATAAAGTAGAAGTTTCAAATTCTAAAGTTCATAAAACTTGGATTGGAGGTCGATTCATGATTTTAGCATTGTTTGATATGATTTGAGGTCCCGAGCAAGTCCGTAATGTGTTTTGGGACTGGTTGTCCCGGGGGCCTCGTGTGGATTCCGGGTCGTTAATGGATCGAATTTCGAGTTTGAAGAAGAGCTGAAGTTGTTGGTTGCTGGTGTAACCGCACCTGCGAGACTAGGGCCGCAGAAGCGGCCCTATGGTCGCAAATGCAGTCTTGATGGAAGAGAGCTGGGACCGCAGATGCAGTCGTTTTGCTGCATCTGCGGTAGAGAGGGCGCAGAAGCGGAATGGGCTGGGGAGCCCCGGACCATAGAAGCGGCATTTGGTCTCGCACCTGCGGAACCGCAGAAGCGGTCAAGTGACCGCAGGTGCGGAAAGAGCTGGAGGCAGTGAGTGTTTTAAAAATAAGGATTTGGCCATTTTCTCTCATTTTCTCTTGGCTTGGGCTATTCTCGGAGGGTTTCAAAAGGGGATTTTCATAATCAACGATAAGGTAAGCTATCCCCACCCATCTCGAGTTAAATACATTGATTTTGTACGGATTTGAGCATGAAATTGGTAGAAACTTGGTGTCACGACCCTAAACCCAGAACCGATCGTGATGGCGCCTTTTATGAAGCCAAGGCCAGCTGACACATTTCCAATTCGAAGTTAAATAGCTAAACAACAATAAAACAGGCTAGAACATGATTTAATGATACTAAATAGCAGATAATATCATAACAATGCGGAAGTACAACCTAAACACAGCCCAAACCCGGGTGTCACTAGTCATGAGCATCTACTAAGGTCTAAATACAACTGACGAAGTCTGAAATGTACTAAGTACAAACTAATAAAATAAAGAGGGAGAAAAGCAGTGCTGCGAACGCCGACAACTACCTTGCTAAACTCCGATGACTCTGTCTCCGATCAACCAATACCCGCTACCGGGTTCAAAAAATACCTGAATCTGCACACAAGGTGCATGGAGTAAAGTGAGTACTCCGAATCAGTGTGTAATAATCATAAATAAAGACTGAGTCATAAGAAATCACGAAAAGTGCATCAACATGTTGTATAGAAGTAGTACAAAACCAATAAGAAAGCAATGAAGCTGTGAAATCTCTTAAAGCATCTTAGCTCAGTTTAAAACTTCTTCAAAAATGGCTTTTCAACAGTTAAGCAATTGAATGCAAAACAACTAGAACAGATAAGCATAGAGAATCCGCCCCTCGGGCACAATTACACAACTAAACAGGTAAAGGACAGGTAAATAAACAGATAAACACATAAAGGTTTGCCCCTCGGGCTATAACTCAACAACTCCGCCCCTCGGGAAATATCTCAGATCAATACCAGCCCCTCAGGCAATCACATAAGACAATACCAGCCCCTCGGGCTATATCTCACATCACAATGGGTACCCGCACTCACTGGGGGTGTGCAAACTCCTGGAGGGGCCCCTTACGGACCAAGCGCAATATCAAGCCATCTCGTGGCATCATAAACAGGCTCTCGGCCTCATATCAATATCGAGCCACCTCGTGGCATACAATCTCAGGCCCTCGGCCTCATAATCAAAATCAGTGTATCACCGCTGCGACGTGCAGCCTGATCCAAAAGATATCCTCACAACACAGGCCCTCGACCTTACTCAGTCATAATCACATAAGCCACTCGGACAACAGTAAAACAGTGTTTCTCAACCCAAAAACATCATTTATATATCATTTGTGTATTAAAACTGAGTGAACATGGCTGAGTTTTGAAAACAGTGGAAAATAACATGACTGAGTTCAAGTATAAAGTCAAAACAGTAAGGAAATATCAACAAAAAAATCCCTGAAAGGTTAAAATAATTGGCAAGAAGACCAAATAAGGCATTCAACCCAAATAATAATTATAGCAAATAGATTTCGGTCAAATATCAAACGGGACGGACCAAGTCACAATCCCCAATAGTGCATGCCCCCACGCTCATCATCAAGCGTGTGCCTCACCTCAATATAGCACTACGATGAGCAATCCGTGGTTTCAAACCCTCAGACCATTATTTACAATCATTACTCACCTCGAACCGGTCAAATCTCTAGCTTGCGACGCCTTTGCCCCTCGAATTGGCCTCCACTCATGTTGAATCTATCCACAATCAGAACGAGGATGTCAAAATAGGCTAAGGGAACGAAGCCCAAGCAAAAATAATCAACAATTAGACAAATCCCGAAATTACCAAAACCTGACCCCGGACCTACGTCTCGGAATCCGATAAAATTAAAATCAATGGAATCCTCATCCTCTCACGAGTTCATACATATCAAATTTACCAAAATCCGACCTCATATGGTCACTCAAATCCTAAAAATTTCAAGCCCTAAATTCCCAACTCTTCCTCTAATTTCCCACAAATTTTCATGATTAAATAATGATATAATCACAATAAACACATCGTATAAAGCCCAAGTAGTTTACCTCTGTGGATACACTTGATCCCCTCTTGAAATCACAGCTTGGAGTTATAAAATTGCACAAAAATGGTGAACAAAAGATTGAAAATCACAAAGGGGCATTTTTATACATTCGACCCAGCACTTCTGCATCTGCGGCACAATACTCGCTTCTGCGGTACCGCATATGCGGTATTACCTCCGCTTCTACGGAAATCACTTACCAGACAAAATTCCGCATCTGTGGTCATCCTTCCGCACCTGCGACTCCGCAGATTCGGTCCACATAGCCGCTTTTGCGCTTCCTGCCCCTCAAGCCCTTTTTTCGCTTCTACGACCAATCAACCGCACATGCAGTCCCCAATCCGCAGGTACGAAAATACCAGAAGCAGCAAATTCAGCAGCTGCAACAAAATCCAAACTTCTCCGTTAACCATCCGAAATCACCCCGAGGCCCCCGGGACCTCTACCAAAAGCACAAACATATTCTAATACCTTATTCAAACTTGTTCCAATCATCAAAACACCTCAAACAACATCAAATCACCTAAAACAAATCAGATTCAAGCCAAACTTTCTAAAATCTTCCGAATTCCGCTTTTGATAAAAAACCCAGCCAAACCACGTTCGAATAATCTGAAATTTTGAAAACACATCCAAAATTACACAACAAAGCTACCGCCACTCTCGAAATTCCATTCCGACCCTTATATCAAAATCTCGCCTCCCAATCGGAAATCATCAAAATCTCAATTTTGCCAATTCAAGCCTAAAACTTCCACGGACTTCCCAAATGCATTCTGATCACGCTCCTAAGTCCCAAATCACCTAACGGAGCTAACCAAATCATAAAATTATGTTCCGAGATTATATACAAGCAAGTTAAATATTGGTCAAACCTTTCGAATTTTAAGATTCAAACTGGGAATTATTCTTCCAAATTCATTCTGATTACCCTGAAAACCAAAACCAACGATTTACATGAATCATAATACATCACACGGGGAAAGTCATGCCCGGGAACTGACGAACAAAGTATAAAAGCTCAAAACGACCGTTCGGGTCATTACATCCTCCCCCACTTAAACATACGTTCGTCCCCGAACGTGCCTAGAGTTGTCCAAAAAACCAACCACTAGCTGAATAGCCTTACCATGCATATACCTAGGGTTGATCCCATGTCACCCTATCTCACATAGGTCCGATAACACATAGAATTTGAAATTTCATAATCCAATCTAGCCCATAAATCATAGAACCACATTTCCACTTCTGAAACCTTCAATGCGATCAGAATCTCACATTTATACTGTGAATAAGCCTGAACAAACTGTAATAACCCATACCTGCAACCTCAGGTGCAACTACATGAAATACCACATAACTCAAACGCTTGCAGCGATAACTTCTAATCACAACAGCTGCACATAACTATAGAATACCGATAGAAACCCTCTTATCAACTAAGGTCTCATTCCAACACTTTCATGCACTGCCAATGATAAATGAAACACACAATAAACCATAACCATTTCTCAGATCAACCACTCATGAAGCCACTTCTTCTTTTGCAAGGACCATAGCAAATTTTTTAGGCGAACCTCGATATTTATTCCACTGAACATGCTGAAATCGAATCTGTTCATATTCATTAATGATCCCAACGATCTCAACTAATCCAACACAACCACTCTGGTGAAATGACACCTCAATGCAGATGAAAGCCGCGACTTGCACAACCTGCACACCAATAAGAAGCAATCCAAACAAACTCAAATCATGAAAGTGACTCAAATGAAAGAGCTGTACCGAAAGCTCACCAGTACTACTACAACACAAGGTCGAGAACCTGTCTTACATTATAGAAATAGAATACACGAATCTAACCCGCAAGGTCATACTTCTATATAACTTTGCTGCAATGCGCGACCGTATCCAAACACTGGTCCACATGGAACAACTCAAGTCACTCTGCTCGAAATTGATGACCACACGTAATTAATGTCTAGAACCAAAGAAAATCATCATAACCACAATGAAGCAAATACATAACATTACTCAACCTAAAAGGATATAACCGATATGCCATCCGTCGAGCAATATCCAATATTCCTCCCGCTCGAGCTCCACTAAGAGACCCTAATAACACAGCACTGCATGTGCTTATAACCAACAAATCCAAATGCCCCGCAACACGAAAAAGTAACTCATATATCTCCTCAAAACACAATAAGATCAATAACAATCGAATTACACATCCCTCAACAATACAACTCGGAGCTAACCTAGTCGATTCAAGTTAGAACACACATCCACATTGGCCTGCCAACGGACCCCTCATCAAGGAAACCCTAAAGCTGCTCCCTCAACTCCTTTAACTCTGACGGTGCCATATCATACGGTGCCCGGCATCAAATCAATACCGAAATTAATAGCCTTACCCGGTGACATGCACGACCACATGAACACATCCGAAAAGTCCCTCACCACCGGAACTGAATCAATGGTAGGAGTCTCCACACTGAAATCCATCGCAAAAAGCCCAAATAAGAAAAACAATCCTTCCCAGACATCCACTGGTCTTCGGAATATAAAACCACCCTACTAAGAACATAATTCATCAAACCTCGCCACTCAATCCGTGGCATTCCCGGCATCGCCAACATCACTGCCTTAGCGCAATAGCTCAGATGACACAACAATAAGACAACCAGTCCATACCCAATATCACGTCCAAAATCTAGCATACCAAGTAGCAAAAGATCCCCTCGGGTCTTCAAACCCTGATAGTCACTAAACAGTGCCAATAAAACACGACCCACAACCACAACATAGCCTGAATGTGAGAACTCGCAGTCTCCAACTCCATATAGCACACGAATCACCATATTCAATTTCAATTCCACCGTCCGAGTATACAACACACCTCTAATACCCAATCATTCCCACGAGAGATACTCTTATGATCCTTCTGTGCCACCAAGCAAATCCGAATATCAACAGTCGATCCAACAAGAAAGTGCCGCAATACTAATGAAGTACCATCAACTTAATCACATTGTTTTTTTCTAAAACATATACCCTCGGCAAATCACCCCAATTAGAAATACCATTTCCTTAATCATCTGAAGATCATTCCCCAAATCCTCTGAAGCCCATTTCTCTAATTATCCGGAACTGCCCGTACTGCCTAAGAATTTTATGACCTTCCGTTCAGAACTAAACTGTAACCTTACATACGCAGATCTCAATCCTCTACACATATCGCATATACCAATCCATCCTAAAATAATATGAGAATTTCATATCCCTTCCGAGCCACAAGGAACTATATACTCAACCAAACAAGAACTTTCCATTGATCCCATTCAGAAGAAAATCACTACACATTCCTTGCTTCTTACACTCGCAGAAAATACGCATCTCTAACCGCAATAAAAATCACCAAGAACTCTCTGTCTCCCTTTTTGACAAAATTAAAGCTGACATGACTGAATCCTTCTAAATCAACCAAGCTATGCAGGCCACCTAAAACCTAAAAGCATTGCCGTGAAACATGACCTGTATAAGCTCATTACCTCGCAAACATCCAAAGAACTAATCATATCCTTGCCATACTGGTTCGGCATACTACCAAAATATCCCATCTATCTGAGCTTTCTTCTGATTTACCTTTAACCTGATACTGCTTCTTGCTATAGCGTCACAATTCCTCAACCTAGACTCACCACAAGAGACCCAAGCATAATACCATACAGTCTAAGGCTCAAAACCCACTGAATACTCTTTTAAATGTTCCCAAAAACACCATGTTCAAAATACCTGCCCTGAAAAGATATACTGCGAATCTGTAGACATTACTTTCCTAATACTGATTTGTAGAATCCCATAATCTATATAAAAGTGACACAAGTCTTGATACCCTCCAAATGCAAAACCTCAGTTTCTAGCCACAAGAACAACTAGAAAGACTCCAATTATTATATGTGGAAAACTTGAACTCATTAAAACTATTCTCGAGAGTCATTCACTCTACTCGAACCATAATTAGCCTGATCATACGAACAAAACAACTTGTGCCTCATTAGCACTCCGACATCGCAGAGTGTAGCCCTACCTTAATGCAACCAAGCAACCTCTTATTCCATGCACCACACATCCTTTACCAATAGCCGCTCAAGAAATTCTGTGATTCTCATACACCTTATAAAGCATGACATAACCTTTGTAAAAATTTCCCTTTACTCGAGCCATCCTCGGTCTCTATCTCCGTAAGCCATAACTGATTCACCCGTACGCCTCAAACTGGAGTCGTCATAGCACATACCCGTACAACCAACTAACCATTAGCAGAATCCCCCACTAGGCTCGAAGCCATAGATCAGAACACACACAATAACTCATAACGCATATACTCTATTACTATCACAATAGCATAGTGAGATTAAACTCAATCCTTCATAAGCTCGTGAAACACAGACCATCTAATACTTTATATCTTCCGCAAATCTCGCATTCACTCTCATAACAGTTAAACCCACTTTTTTAAGCTCACCAAATTTAAATTTCAACATATATATCACTTGTAAATGAGATTTTCTAACAGATAGCATAAGGATTACGCAGCCTCAGAACGTTCTGCAGGAGATAACCCACCTATTTTGCCTCCAACTAACATTTCCGTATACCTTCCACCGTCATAAATATTATGTAGTCACTTTTTCCTGAGGTTGAACTCATACCGCAATCATGAAATTTAGTTCACTCCCAACTAGAAAACATGAAAAGATTCTTCACGCACCCATAGCTCGGGGCCATACCTCAAATCAAAATGAACATCCCAGACCTAATAGTTCTTCTATCCTCCAGCAGACCCTCCTCGTTGCTTCCAAATCTTATGAATATATCTCACAATCACATCACGCTCATCACGTAGCTATCCAGTCATTACTTCACTAAATAAGGACACACTAGTACATATAGATCAAAGAACACGTGCCCATGCAATCAACATCTCGGGTTTCAAGCTATAGGCAAAAATCCGTCCTCAAGTCTTCCAGACTGGCCCAATATCAACACACAGAGATCATATCTCGCCCCTCGATCAGATAAACACAAGCCATCAATGCACATCTGATATTGAGCACTCGTTTGCGCTTACGAATACGTGGAAGGAATTCAAAGAGTTATATTTCAAGATGAATCAAGGACGCACGATAAGAATTTCAAGAATGTGAAGTTTTTTCTAAAGGTTCTGTAGCCTCTCGATGATAAATAAAGACGTCTCCGTACTTATCCGCTAGACTCTACAAAACCTGCTCATGACTCGTGAGACCTATGTACCTAGGCTCTGATACCAACTTGTCACGACCGTAAACCCAGACTCGATTGTGATGGCGCTTCTCGTGAAGACAAGGCCAGCCGACACATTTCCAATTCGAAGTTAAATAGCTAAAAACAATAAAAATAGGCTAAAACATGATTTAATGATACTAAATAGTAGATAATATCATAACAATGCAGAAGTACAACCCAAACACAACCCAAACCGGGTTGTCACTGGTCATGAGCATCTATAAGGTCTAAATACAACTGACAAAGTCTGAAATATGCTAAGTACAGACTAATAGAATAAAGAGGGAGAAAAGCAGTGCTGCGAACGTCGGCAGCTACCTTGCTAAACTCCAATGACTCTGCCTTCGATCAACCAATACCCGCTACCGGGTTCAAAAAATACCTGAATCTGCACACAAGGTGCATGGAGTAAAGTGAGTACTCCGACTCAAGGTGTAATAATCATAAATAAAGACTGAGTCATAAGAAATCACGAAAAGTGCATCAACATGCTGTATAGAAGTAGTACCAAACCAGTAAGAAAGCAATGAAGTTGTGAAATCTCTTAAAGCATCTTAGCTCAGTTTAAAACTTCTTCAAAATTGGCTTTTCAACAGTTAAGCAATTGAATGCAAAACAACTAGAACAGATAAGCATAGAGAATCTGCCCCTCCTCGGGTACAGTTACACAACTAAACAGGTAAATAAATATATAAACACATAAAGGTTTTCCCCTTAGGCTATAAATCAACAACTCCGCCCCTCGGCCAATATCTTAGATCAATATCAGCCCCTCAGGCAATCACATAAAACAATACCAACCCCTCGGGCTATATCTCAGATCACAATGGGTACCCGCGCTAACTGCGGTTGTGAAAACTCCTGGAGGGGTCCCTTACGGTCCAAGCACAATATCAAGCCACCTCGCGGCATCATAAACAGGCTCTCGGCCTCATATCAATATCAAGCCACCTCATGGCGTACAATCTCAGGCCCTCGGCCTCATAATCAAAATCAATGTATCACTGTTGTGGCGTGCAGCCCGACCCAAAAGATATCCTCACAACACAGGCCCTCGGCCTTACTGAGTGAAAATTACATAAGCCTCTTAGGCAATAGTAATACAGTGTTTCTCAGCCCAAAACATCATTTAAATATCATTTTAGTATTAAAACTAAGTTAACATGGCTGAGTTTTGAAAACAGTGGAAAATAACATGACTGAGTTCAATTATGAAGTCAAAACAGTGAGGAAATACCAACAAAAAATCCCCAAAGGGCTCAAATAATTGGCACGAAGCCCAAATATGGCAATCAGCCCAAATAATAATGATAACAAATAGATTTCAGTCAAATACGCGAAAAAGTCATCAATCGGGATGGACCAAGTCACAATCCCAATTAGTGCACGACCCCACGCTCATTATCAAGCATGTGCCTCACCTCAATATAACACTAAGATGTGCAATCCGGGGTTTCAAACCCTCAGAACATCATTTACAATCATTACTCACCTCGAACCAGTCAAATATCTAGCTCACGATGTCTTTGCCCCTCGAAGTGGCCTCCACCCACGTCTCGGAATCCGATAAAATTAACATCAATGGAATCCGCATCCTCTCACGAGTTCTCCTAAATATCAAATTTACCAATATCCGATCTCATATGGTCACCCAAATCCTAAAAATTCACTCTCCAATTTCAAGCCCTAAATTCCCAACTCTTTCTCTAATTTCCCAAAAAATTTCATGACTAAACAATGATATAATCACCATAAACACAAGGTATAAAGCCCAAGTAGCTTACCTCTATAGATACACTTGATCCGGAGCTCCAAAATCGCACAAAAATAGTGAAAAAAAACTGAAAATCGCGAAGGGACATTTTTGTACATTCTGCCCAGCACTTCCGCATCTGCGGCACAATTCGTGCTTCTGCAGTACCGCATATGCAGTCTTACCTCCGCTTCTGCGAAAATCACTTACCAGCCAAAATTCTGCATCTGCGGTCATCCTTCCGCATCTGCGACTCCGCGGATGCGGTCCACATAGCCGCTTCGGCGGTTCCTACCTCTCAAGCCCTTTTTTAGCTTCTGCGACCAATCAACCGCACATGCAGCGGTGCACCTGCGGTCCCTAATCTGCATGTGCAAAAATACCAGAAGCAGCAAATTCAGCAGCTGCAACAAAATCCAAACTTCTCCTTTAACTATCCGAAATCACCCCGAGGCCCCCGGGACCTCAACCAAAAGCACAAACATATTCTAATACATTATTCAAACTTGTTCCAATCATCAAAACACCTCAAACAACATCAAATCACCCAAAACACATCAGATTCAAGCCAAACTTTCTAAAATCTTCTTAATTCCGCTTTTGGTCAAAAAACCAAACAAACCACATCCAAATAATCTAAAATTTTGCACGCACATCCCAAATGACATAACGAAGCTACTACCTCTCTCAGAATTCCATTCCGACCCTTATATCAAAATCTCGCCTACCAATCGAAAATCGCCAAAATCTCAATTTCGCCAATTCAAGCCTAAACCTTCCACGGACTTCTAAAATGCATTCCGATCATGCTCCTAATTCCCAAATAAGCTAACGGAGCTAACCAAATCATAAAAATTCTGATCTGAGATCATATACAAGCAAGTCAAATATTGGTAAAACCTTTCGAATTTCAAGATTCAAATTGGGAACTGTTCTTCCAAATTCATTCTGATTACCCTGAAAACTAAAACCAACGGTTTACATGAGTCATAATACATCACACGGGGAAAGTCATTCCGGAGAACTGATGAACAAAGTGTAAAAGCTCAAAACGACCGTTCGGGTCATTACATCTGGGTTTGAAGGAAAAAATAGAAAACTGATATTCTTGGAATTTGATCACGATTTTGGGTAGGAAATTGAGAGTTAATTATATATTTGAGTTCGTGAGGCTATGGGTAAACTTATTCTTCGAAAATATTTTGGAATCCGGGCACATGGGCCCGTGGGCATTTTTGTCAACTTTTCAATCGGGGTTAGGAAATATTATAAATTGGATTGTAATGGTAATTGAGCATATATTAATGGATTTGTATAATTATTGGCTAGTTTTGGAGCATTTAGCATCGATTCGAGTCTTCGGAAGGGTGTGGAATGCCGATTATGGATCTTCAGAGCGAGGTGAGTCTCCTTTCTAACCTTGTAAGAGGGAATTGTCCCCATAGTTGAATTAATTAGATTTGTGCTCCTATTTGTGGGGGATACGTACGCATGAGGTGACGAGAGTCCGTGCGTAGCTACTATTATGTTTAAGTCTTGGTAGTCTAGGACCCAGAAGCATGTTATACTTGAAATATTGGTAATCTTATTGACAGTTTAACTTGCTTAAATCACATAGAACTAGTAAATTAATTTCTAGAAAGATTAAACTTCATTTCCTTGAATTATTAAAAGAGAATTGGCTTTTATTTGGATAATTGTTCCCCGATGAAGTCTTGATTGACTGATTGTTGTGTTTATTTATATTTGACCGCGTCGCATGTATGATTCGCGAGCGGGGTAATAGATGCATCTATGGTTCGTACAGTTTAATTATTGTTGGATAAGGCCGTACGTCCTCAGCATGATTTGCGCATGCTTGTATTGCTTGCCTCGAAATTTCTTGAAGTTGTTATTGCCTTTTTCTCGGCTTGAGAATATATGTATAACTGATTAAAAGGAATTTGGAAATTTCCTATAAAAGAAAGAATTTCTTACTTGCTTCATTCCATAGAATTACTATCACGTTTATAAAAATCCCTGATTTACTATACTATTGAGATAACATTATTGGACCACTAGTAAATGTCGACCTCTCATCTCTACTTCTTCGAGATTAGACAGGATAATCATTGGGTATACATTATTTTCGTACTTATACTATACTTCTTTGCATTTTTGTTGCACAGGCACATACATCTCTAGTGGCCTAGTGGGCGTAGCAGCATGGTGGATGCGGTGACTTAGGTGAGCTTCATTTCCCGAGATGACCTGCAACCAGCAAGTCTCTTTCAGATTACTGTATTTATTTTTTGTCCAATATTGTATTCCAGATGGTTGTTGTATTGCATTATTTCTTAGAAATTGCCCATGCACTTGTGACACCGGGCTCTGGGATGTCTACGGGTTTATTCAGAAATTTTAAAAGTTGTTAAATCTTTCATTATTTATTAAGTGGAATTTACTATGTGTTGTTTAAATGTACAAAAGAAGTGATTTCGGAAATATTTAAAACGAGAATCTAATTAAATATTTCGGTTGGCTTGCCTGATAGCGGTGTCTAGCGCCATCACTGACCCTTAGTGGATTTTGGGTCGTGACGTAAAGATTGATTTTTGACATGTACATCAAATAGATTTTACCAATTCCAAAAATCCTTATACACTTTGTATTTTCAAATCAAACTAAAACAAAACTGATGATATCATGAGACAATTGTATATCAATATTACAACTTAGCCAGAATACACAAATGACTTGTAAATGAACTAACACCAATTCAACATTTGTGAGGTGCATGAATAATCAACTGCCAATTACGCAATATACTTTCAATGCTTGAAATTACAAAACACATGTTCTATTGACACATACAACTTCAATTGATTTTTCACCAGAATTCTAATTTTAACACACTACCTACTAGTTATACGAGAATTCTTCAATTGACTTTATACTAGAATTCTAATTTTAACACACTACCTACTAGTTATACGAGAATTCATTTAGATTCTTGAATACAAATGAGATCATAGCTAATCACAAGAAGCCTATCAAACATTCATACAGATCAAATAGGAATAGGAAAACAATCATCGGACATTTGAATCACTTAGCATGGGTATGTGTTCTTCAATTAACAAATGTGACCAACTGGTGATCACAGTTGCTAAATGTTCCGTCCCCTGCAATGACTAAAATTCACAATACTATACAAACACACTTCTGTTCTGATTAGCAGGACTCAACCAGATAAATATGCGAACTAATTTTGGACAAAAAAATTCATGAGTAGAAACTTAACATCATGAGTCGAAATGGAAGTGCAGAATATGATGAATTCACAGAGTGCAACACAATCAATTATTCATTAAGGAAACGAAGATTACGTGGAATCATAAAACCTACCTAACAGAACAGAGGTGAAATATTTGGATATGCATACGGTTCATCAACTAGCGTGTTAATAAAGAGAAAACCAAATATTTAATAGCAGTAGACATGATTATAAGCCTATTTAACACAATAAAACTAAACACACACTAGTTGAGTCATGAGTTAACATGTTTAGTTTATCATAATCAAGTAGAATCATAGCAGGAGTAAGAAACTACATGAACAAGCTTCAATTACTTTATTGAAAGAATGCAAGTGCTACAGATGTGGACCTAAAGCTGGAATCAAACTTGCACAAAGAAGAAAATAAACCTCTGAAGTTGAAAGTAGCAGCAAGGACACAGCTTAAGCAGTAAAAGCAAACAGTAGTAGAAAAAGCAATAGCAGCTTTGATTTTCAACCGAGAAACACAACAGTATGAGAAGGAAGTTCTAATTTTCAAAAAAGGAGAAAAACTGAAGGATGTGAAGTCTGTTTCCCAAATAAGTCTCAAAAATGAAAATTTCTGAATTTCAGAGCTCTCTTAGTGTAAAATCCATGTCCAATATGTGTGTCTATGGAACATGGGAGAATCGCTAGTTCTTTGATTTTGAGAAGATGATCAACGTCGTTTTTATTGGGAGGGGATCTCATGGTTAGCTTTTGATTTTGGGATTAAAAAATGGTGAAGAAGAAAATGGGAGCTGGTCGTTTTTCTCTTATTTCAGAGCAGAGAGGTGCCGTTTCTTGTTGAGAGCAGGGGTCTGATTTTTCTTCCCCTTTTTTGTCTAGGTCTAGGTCTTAATTAAAAGGCAAGGGAAATGGTTATTGGGCTTTTGGGCTTGAAGTGATTTGGGTCATGAATTTGGGCACTTTGGCCCAATAAAACTAAGACTAAATTAATTTTTTTTTTCTTTTTCCTTTGTCTAAAAACATCTTAAATTAATCCTTAATCAATCTAATTTGTAAAAAAATTAAAATTATTTATCTATTAAAATAACTTATTAACTTAAAACTAAATAAAAGTACTATTTCCGAAAGACTAAAAACTAAATACGTAAAAATGACCATTTTTGTAATTTTTCTTAATAAACTTAATTCCTATATGCAAATTGATCTTAAGATAGCATGAAACTAAAATGTGACAATTTTTTATAATTTTTCTATGATTTTAAAATATTAAAAATGCATGAAATTCAACTAAATAAAGAAAAACTTCTAAAATCCCTTAAAATTATTTTTGGTATATTTTAGGAGTTATTTCCATGCGGGGCAAAAATTAGGTGCTCACAGCTGCCCCTCTTTTCTTATAAACATGAAGAATTTTCGGGCAAAGATAAAGTGAGCAACTACGAGCAATTTTTTCCCGTTTGAAACTCCATTTCGAAGCATTTTGAAAAAGTTTGACTGAACCTTGCTTCGAAGGTTTCTTACATATCCTTGGCTATAAAGGAATCAGGTCGGTTTAGTTCTGGAAGTTTTGGTAGCTGAGACTACCGAGAAACTGTGATTTCATTGTTGTTGCAGTTGTTTCTACTTGCTGAGCTCCTTATTACACCAAAATGAAAAAAAGCTAAACTAGTTAAGCCTATTAACTACGAGTTACAAGATTTCTATCTATAAAACTTCTAAAGCTTGATCTTGAGTCTTGGCTGGTTCGTCCTGCAAACTCCGATCTGAATCTTAACGCTCGTTAGCTGTAGTCGCTAGTTCATTCTTCGTCAGCTTTTCGGATCAAGGCGGGACATGCAAAGCTTGTGACTTCAATCATATCTTGAGCAGTCCACATCTTTTCTCCACTTCTACACTCTTAGTTCACTCATTTTTCTTTTTCTTCTTTTTTTTTCTGGATTGAGACTCCTTCTTTTGGTCGTCTCGAACTCTATGCCTCGAGGTAAAAACCTGTTCAGGCACCAAAACAAACAAACGAACAAAAAATTTCTGCCATAGTTTTCACTAGGAAAATTTCATGAGTTATTGTAACAAAAATCTAAATACTTCTTTATTGAAAGCAATAAAATCAGGATTGTGTATCCTTGAAAAAAAAAAGATTGGGGAGTGGAGACCCTAGATCTAAAATGAAATCAACTAGGGATTGGAGGCCCTAAGTTGGAAAGCTTACCAGGTTATGCTAGCATCAACTAGGGAGTGAGACCCTATGTTGGAAAAGATTGCCAGGTTATGCTGGAAAAATCCTCATGTTATGCCGGGAAAGTCATCAGGTTATGATGGAAAAGGTCCTCGGGTTATGCCGGAAAAGTCATCAGGTTATGCCGGGAAAGTCATCAGGTTATGCCAAAAAAAGGTCCTTGGGTTATGCCGAGAAAGTCATCGGGTTATACCGGAAAAGGTCCTCAGGTCGTGCCAGTCAAGTCATCTGGTTATGCCAGAAAGGTCCTCGAGAGGTCCTCGGGTTATGCCGAGGAAGTCATCGGGTTATGCCGGAAAAGGTCCTCAGGTCATGCCGGTCAAGTCATCTGGTTATGGCAGAAAGGTCCTCGAGTTATGCCGGGGAAGGTCATTGGGTTATGCCAGAAAGGGTCCTCGGGTTATGCTGGGGAAGGTCATCGGGTTATGCCAAAAGGGTCATCGGGTTATGCCGGAAAAGGTCCTCGGGTTATGTCAGGGAGGTCCATGGGTTATGCCGGAAAAGTCATCAGGTTATGTCGGAAAAGGTCCTCGGGTTATGCCGGGGAAGTCCATGGGTTATGCCGGAAAAGGTCCTTGGGTTATGTTGGCGAAGACTATGGGTTATGCCGGGAAAGTCATCGGGTTATACCGGATAAAGGTCCTCGGGTTATGCCGGAAAGTCATCGAATTTTGTTGGAAAGGTCCTCGGGTTATGCCGGGGATCAACTAGGGATTGGGACTCTATGTTGGAAAAGATTGCCAGCTTATGTTGGCATCAACTAGGGAGTGGGACCCTATGTTGGAAAAGATTACCAAGTTATGCTTGCATCAACTAGGGAGTGGAACCCTATATTTCCATGATTTTGAATTTTTCTTCCTTTCTTTCTTTTCATTTCATCATCATCATCATCATTGTTTTTCCTTTTTCTTTTTTTTATTTCAGAGAATGAGTAAATGCGGTAAAGTATTTTGGAGGAGACTTCCCTTTTTCGAGTTGCTGTTGCAAAGTTGTTTTTTTTAGCCCTTGTGCCCTTTCTTTTTGGTTGCACCCACTTCTTGCCAGGTTGCTTTTGGATTGCACTTGTTTCTTTCATTTTTTTTTCGAACAAAGAACATTGTTAGTTTGAAATGGTGGTTGGTTTTGTGGCCTTGATCGTTTAATCACTGGATCTCGGCCTAACTCTTCCAGTAAAATCTCCATTGCTCACTGGTTCTCTGGAAATTTGTTTCATTTCTAAACACGGGGATCTTGACTATCCGAAATTTCACATGATGGTTAACCTGTGTGGGGCTTGGCATTTTCATCTTATTTTTCCTTTATAGGTACTTGACCTTGGATTTCTTTCCTTTTCAAGAATTTTGACTCTGTAGCATTGGCAATCATGGCCAGTCGAGATCGACTTGATGCACCTGCTGAGGCTGGGTGCTCTTTTTTTTCTTGAATTTTAACTTTTGTCAAACAAAACCCTATCAAACCAATCTTGCCATCTTTTTCCTTTTATTAGTTTCGGAGGAGAATTAGACCGAAAGGGATTCAAAGGAAAGTAAATAACGGACAAGATAATGAATTTAAATGAGAAGTGTCCCTTTCGAGGAATGGAAAGAAGGACTTATCTGGATTGCATGCAGACTTCAATAGACATGAAATGCTTCTTGGGCTGGATATCCGATCTGCGAAAACCATCCAACTCTCACAAAACCTTCATAATCCATATCTCAAAACCGAGAAATGTTGCCAGGACTCTTATCAATACCGATGGTTCTAAGTGATTCCCTTTTTGATAAGTGAAGCCCTTTGAGGGTTTTCACACACTGACCTCTCTCATTTCTTTTCTCATCGTTGCCTTATAGTGCTCTTTGTGAGTTTTTACTAACAAGACTCTCTCATTTTCAATTTCTCTGCTCACCATCGCCTTACGGTGCCCGTGTGGGTTTTCACCAATAAGACTCTCTCATTTTATTTCTCTTGTTTGATTGTATTAGATCCAAATAACCAACATCCTCCCATTTTGAACTTCTTTACCGATTGATCAGAAGGACTTTGAACAGGATTTCAGGTAAAAGAGCTTGGATTGAATTACAACTTTGGAACCTTTCAGGCGAATCGTCACCGAACCATAAATTCTACCCCAGTTTCAACTTTGGGGAAATGTGGATTTTTGTTTTTGTGTGACTGAACCTTAGAGAGAGGCTGCCTACGTATCCTTTCGGAATCAAGTCGAACGTAGTTCAGGGAACTTTTTTATTCTGTTTTGCTTTGTTTTCTCCTTCTTTTTCCTTTTCTTTTTCTCATTTTTTTCATTTTCTCTATCTTTTATTCCCCTCTTCTTTTTTGTATCTTTCTTTTTCTTCTCCTTTTTTTTTTCATTTCAATTGTTTTTTTGTTCAATATTTTTTATTTTCAACAATACTTTCAGGTTCCGAAGAGGGTAATCAAAAAAGAGTAACCCGCTCAAAGGGTTTGCAAATGGTGGATAGTGTTTGGGTAGCGAGAATGAAAGCCTACTTCATCCCAAACAGAGAACTTGTTGCAATGTATGGACCTTTCCAATCTAGAACCAATTTTCCTTCAGATATTCTGAATCTTTGTTTTATTTCCTTAAACTTATCTTCATTGTGATCTAATTCTTGATTCATTATTTTGAGGTCTGACAGCATTTCAGGATCTAGGCATGAATTCCGCAAGCATGTCATGTTATTGAAATCTTCATTTAACAGAGCTAAAAAGAGAATAAGAAATGTGAAATTAAGAAAAGAGACATTCCTGGAAAATGAAATATTAATTTCATTTGATTTTGGATTTTTTATTTTTTTGATTTTTTTTTAAGATAGAAGGGTTTACATCGGAAAGTAAGACAATAAAGTAAAACATCTGGACCACACCTTGAGATAATCTGGACGCAGAAAGGATAGCAAGAATGGCTACTAAGACTCTCGTCTGATGGGGAACTTTCATGCTTGGAGACCATTTTTGGCTTTTCTTCTATCTCGACAATGGCTGCAATGGCCTTTAGTGCCGGATCAAATTCCTCATCTTCACAAATTATTCCGACTATTGGCCCGCTGTTGTGGGCAGGCAGCAGATTATTCATCACATCAGGAGCTTCTTCATCCCGAAAAATAATTCTTTCGGCTTCAATCAAATCTTCAACTGCCCTTTTGAGGGTCCAACGGTCCTTAGTAGTTTGTCCCACTGCTCCAGAGTGGTATTCACATATAGCATCAGCTCAGTGCAAGGGGACTCGAGGTTTGGCCGGTTCGGGGCCAATGGCTACAATAGATTTAGCCCGATTAGCTTTTGGAACAAGCTTGAATAAGATTCACCAATAGGGGTGAACTGATTCTTTTTGAAAGTCTCTCATGGGCAAGGATTGTATTGGGGATAATTTGGTTGAGGATTATACGGAGCTTGGTAAGGATGAGAATTTTTGGGAGGTGGAGCTCGATTTTGTGTATAATATTGCGTCCGCGTGTAAGGTTGCGCATTCATCACTGCATAGGGAGGCAGTGCCACGACATAAGTAGCATCTTGAAGGGGATAATAGAGTGGTGGGACGATAAAAGGCACATATGATTGGCTGAATGACCCGCGGGTCCTCCTCGAGCTTGAAACCATCATGGATCCCTCTTCACTCCCATTTTTGTTCATCAAACCCTCCGAACTATTCTGAGCAGCCTGTGATGTGGCCTTAAAAGCAGCATGACTCAAGATTTGACCTGTTTTTAAACCGTTTTCAACTATTTCCTCAATTTTGATAGCCTCAGCGACTGGCTTACCCATAGCGGGCATCATGTTATGGAAGTAGTCCGCCTCTTGGGCCTGTAGAAAGACCGTGACCATTTCAATTTCATCCATTTGAGGCTTTACCCTAGCAGCTTGTTCATGCCATTTGACAATATATTCGCGGAAGCTTTCCGCGGTTTTCTTTTTCACATTGGACAAAGAGTTTCTGTTGGGAGTGATGTCCACATTATACTGGAACTGGCAGATAAAATCCCGGGCCATATCATCCCACACATGCCAATGGGTAATTTCTTGACCCGTATACCACTCAGAAGCAATTTCGGAGAGGCTTTCCTTGAAATAGGCCATTAGTAGCTCCTCTTTTCTACCAGCGCCCCTCAGCTGGTTACAATATCGTTTCAAATGAGCGAGTGGGTCACCGTGCTCGCATATATTTCAAATTTGTCATCTTGAAGCCGGCTGGCAAGTGGACATGGGGAAACATAAAGAGGTCAAAGTATGAGAAATTCTTTTGGCCACTCAGACTTTGCATGTTTTTCAGGATTTGTTCTAGGATCTTCATCTTCCAAGCTATTTCCTGTTGCTCAGGATTTTTAATGACCTTTTCTTGCTCCACCAAGATATCATATTGCGGAGGTTGAGTGAAAGAGCATGGGGTCATATATGCTATTTTTGGCAGAAGCTATGGACCCTAAAAGGTGAATATTGGAGGCTCAACATACGGCCGTGGTAAAGTTGGTTGAGTTCTGGTGCAGACTGATACCGTAGAGAACAATATTGGAGGTGTCTAGGAAACTGGCGCCTGGGGGCGAACCACAAAAGGCATGCCAGGATCATTGGAGGTCATTGGATGGCACCCGTATGGGATGAGCGGGTTGGGCACAGGGGCATTGATAACCTCGCCTGACCTGGGGATCAACTCAGGGAACCCAAGGATTTCATTTGGCGGTTCTCTACCATTAGACAAGGTGTCCCACATTTCCAATATACGGAGACACAATATCCTATTCTCTTTAGCAGCTGCTGATCTTGGTTGTGGAATAACCGGTGCTGGGCTATCTTCAGGATTGATGATTTGTAGATGGCTTTCTAAATCCATAGGAACCTTTCCTTTGGATCTTGTGAAGTAAGGGTGGGAAGCAAGATTACCAACAAAACCAACCACCTGGACAGAACCTTTTATTTGAAACCCAACAACCTTGTTAGTTCTGAGACGCTTAACAGATAGGAAATCGCACGTTTGGATACAACCTAAACAGTTAAACATTTCTAACATGTGTTTGAACGGTTGCATATTTTATCCCGGCCTTAACTAACTCTTTTCACTTTGTACATGTTTTTTTTCATTTATGCTTCTCTCTAATCACTCTTGATTTTTGTTTTGTTTCTGTCGCTCTTTTATTTTTTGATACTCTTTTTTCTTTTCTCTTTTTTTTGTTTTTGTCACTCTTTTATTTTTTGTCTTTTTTTCTTTTTCCTTTTTTTTTTGTCACTCTTTTATTTTTTTTTCTTTTCACTCAATTTTTCTTTCTCTTTTTTTTTAGTTTATTTTTCACGTAATCAATTTTATGGCTATGATCGAATCCGACAGGGATTGCCTACGTATCATGACGTTGCACGAATCAGATCTTGCGTAGTTGGGAAGATCGAGAATAGAGTAAATATACACACTTTTTTTTTTATTTACTTTTTATAAAACTCAGACCATGCAAGCTTTAAGAAAAATAAAAAAATATTCTTTTGAATTTTTTTTGTTTTTGCTTTTTTCTTGTTGGAATTTTCGAAAGAAATGCTTTAAAAGAAAAGGAGATGTATTTTTTGAATTTTGATTTTGATTTTTTTATCTTTTATTTTTTTTAAAAAAGACTTCTAAAAATTCCTTTTCTTTTGATTTGTACTTTGGGAAATTCAAAAGTAAAAAGAAAATATATATTTTTTAAAAAAAAATTATTTTTTTATTTTTTTTTTCTAAAGAAGAAAGGAAATATTTTTGAATTTTTTATGTTGCCTCTTAATTTTTGAAAGAGGGGACTTATAGAAAATATTTTTGGACTTCATTTTTTTCAATTTTTTTTATATTTACGAAAGAAAGACTTTTAAAGAAGGAAAGGAATATATAATTATATATATATTTTTTAATTTTTGGGGAAAAATACTTCAAAATTAAGGAAACCTGTGTTTTGAGTTTTGATTTTTTTTTTCGTATGAAAGACTTGAAAAAGAAGGAAACTACTTTTTGAGTTCAAAGAAAACTTCTTTTTTTTTTTTTGAATTTTATAAGGAAAGATTTCTAAAGAAGTAACTAAACGAAAATATTTTTGGATTTTTTTAAAATTGGGGTCGGAATCGATGAGGTTTGCATACGTATCTCTCATTCGGTGAGAATCAGACTCGCATAATTCCGTCAGTTTTGACGCAACAGAAAACATGAAGTATTTGGAAACAGTTTTCCCTTCTTTTCTTTCTTTTTCTTTTCTCCTCTTTTTTTTCAAAATTTCGGCAGATTATCAATATATTTTGGACATCAGATTTTCAAAGGCGGGTAATTATCTCTCTCATATCTCAATTTGATTTATTTCAATTTTCTCCCTGTTGTAGAAACCGGTCAACATGCAAACCGAGGCAAATAATTGTACAAATAGCACCTAAGAATGCATTAGATGGTCTTTTGATTTTTGGGTACACCTATACTAGACGGACCCAACCCCTGTGTTGAGTCCCCAAAGTCAAATACAGATGATGCAAACAAGCGTTCCTACTAGAGATCCGGCATGAGGCTGCGTTATTCTAGGTTTAAAACCTAGGTATATTGTTCTAGACCTGGCTTACCCGAGCGGACAACTCAAGCCGAGGGGGGCTACGTATCGGGAACCAAAAGGCCATCCAGCTTTGTAACTAATTCGATCCTTCTAAATTAGGGTATGACACTAACAGAAAAGAATTCACGCCAGCGTGAACTTCCTAAAAGATAAGAAGAGAGGGGTTTCGCAGTAGTTTATATACAGTTCAAATAATATCAAAGCGGTAATAGCACATTAGGCCCAAACATGTAATAAAAATCAGATGATAAATAAAAGGCAATTATAAAAGTTATTCTAAACTCGAATTCTTGAACCCCGAACGAGAGATTCTGGGTTATTTTCCCCATTAGAGTCGCAAGAGCTGTCACACCTTTTTACCCGCCCGAGAGGGAGTATAAGGGAGTTTTTTCAATTTAAGTGACACATTCGAAATGAGATTATTTATTTATTTTTTCAGAGTCTCCACTTGAAATAATTTATTTTGGTGTCCCAAGTCACCGATTTATTTTTTAAAATCCCAAATCGAAGAAAATCGACTTTATTTAAAAGTCTGCAAACCAGAAATTCTAAGTAAGGAATTATGTTAACCCGAGAGAAGGTGTTAGGCATTTTCGAGTTCAGTGATTCTAGCACGGTCGCTTAAACTATTAATAATTGGCCCATTATCTGATTTACTACACATTTTAAATATTTTGTGCATTTTTAACCTTTTAAACTGATTTTTAGGATTTATGGAATTATTTCTTGAACAAGCTACAATTGTCGTACACTTGCCGTTTTGGAACACATCGCAAGCCACGCTATATAAAATGCACCCACGATTCGTTATATGTTTATTTTATTAATGTTCAAAGTTGTTACGATCGGGTCACATGAAATGCACACCCGAATTTTGGATTAGGTATCACAACTACGTAATGGGAACCGTACCCGTAGCTATGATAATTTTATTATAAATGCGCCTAAAGCAAACTACCAATGTTCAAAATATTTTTACACTAGTTTATAATATTAATGTGAGGGCCATAGATTAGGTGATTCAATTGTGAATGGAACACCTCGAATTATTTTAAAAAGATTTGTATTTCACTAAAGGAAACTAAGGATGCTCCTATTTAAATCTAATTTGAAAGTAGGCATCACAACTACGCCACAGGAACCATACTCGTAGTTATAATGATTTAATTGCGTGCCTAAAGCAAACTACGGTGTTTGTTATTTATTTCCTAATATAATTTGAGTTTATTTCCTAATATTTCCTAGATGAGTAAAGATTGATTTTTGACATGTACATCAAATAGATTTTACCAACATGGATTCTGAATTCCAAAAATCCTTATACACTTTGTATTTTCAAATCAAACTAAAAAATACTGATGATATCATGAGACAATTGTACAGCAATATTACAACTTAGCTAGAATACACAAATGACTTATAAATGAACTAACACCAATTCAACATTTGTGAGGTGCATGAATAATCAACTAAACAATTATACTGCCGATTACGGAATACACTTTCAATGCTTGAAATTACAAAACCCATGTTCTATTGACACATACAACTTCAATTGACTTTTCACTAGAATTCTAATTTTAACACACTACCTACTAGTTATACGAGAATTTATTTATATCCTTGAATACAAGTGAGATCATAGCTAATCATAAGAATCCTATCAAATATCCATAAAGAGAAAACAAGAATCGGAAAACAACCATCGGACATTTGAATCACTTAGCATGGGTATGTGTTCTTCAATTTACAAATATGGCCAACTGGTGATCACAGTTGCTAAATGATCAGCCCCTACAATGACTAAACTTCACAATACCATACAAATACACATTTGTTCTAATTAGCAGGATTCAACCAGATAAATATGCGAACTAATTTTGGACAAAAAAATTTCATGAGTAGAAACTTAACATCATGAAGCGAAATGAAAGTGCAGAATATGATGAATTAACAGAGTGCAACACAATCAATCATTCACTAAGGAAACAAATATTACCTGGAACCATGAAACCTACCAAACATAACAGAGGTGAAATATATGGATATGCAGTTCATCAACTAGCGTGTTAATAAAGAGAAAACCAAATATTTAATAGCAGTAGACATGATTCTGAGCCTATTTTTCACAAGCAAACTAAACACACACTAGTTGTCATGAGTTTACATGTTTAGTTTATCATAATCAAGTAGAATCATAGCAGGAGTAATAAACAGCATGAACAAGCTTCAGTCACTTTATTCAAAGAAATGCAAGTTCTACAGATGTGTACCTAAATCTGGAGTCAAACTTGCACAAAGCAGAAAATAAATCTCTGAAGTTGAAAGTTGCAGCAGGGACACAGCTTAAGCAGTAAAAGCAAACAGCAGTAGAAAAGCAATAGCAGCTTTGATTTTCAACCCAGAAACATAGCAGTATGATAAGGAAGTTATAATTTTCAGAAAAGGAGAAAAACTGAGAAATGTGAAGTCTGTTTCCCAAATTAGTCTCAAAAATAAAAAATTATGAATTTCAGAGCTCTCTTAGTATAAAATCCATGTCCAATATGTGTGTCTATGGAACAAGGGAGAGCCGCTGGTTCTTTGACTTTGAGAAGATGATCAGCGCCGTTTTTCTTGGGAGGGGATCTGATGATTAGCTTTTGCTTTTGGGGTTAAAAAAACGGTGAAGAAGAAATTAAGACTGGTCGTTTGTCTCTTGTTTTAGAGCAGAGAGGCGTCGTTTCTTGTTGAGAGCAGGGGTCTGATTTTTCTTGCCCTTTTTTGTCTATGTCTAGGTCTTAATTAAAAGGGAAGAGAAATGGGTATTGGGCTTTTGGGCTTGAAGGTATTTGAGTCATGAATTTGGGCTAATTAACTTTTGCCCAATACACTAAGACTAAATCAAAATTTCTTTTTTTTCATTTTCTTTTTCTTTGGTCTAACAAAATCCAAAATTAGTCCTAATCAATCTACTTTGTAAAAAAATAAAATTATTTATCTATTAAAACATCTAATTAACTTAAAACTAAACAAAAACACTACTTTTGAAAGACTAAAAGCTAAATACGTAAAAATAATCATTTTTGTGATTTTTCTTGATAAAATTAATTCTTACATTCAAATTGAACCTAAGATGGCATGAAATTAAAATGTGATAATTTTTATGATTTTTCTATAATTTTAAAATATAAAAAATACATGAAATGCAACTAAATAAAGAAAAACTTCTAAAATCACTTAAAAATTATTTTTAGTATATTTTAGGAGTTATTTCCATGCGGGGAAAAAATTAGGTGCTCACACTCTCTTCCGGGGAAGGTACCTGTAGTACTACCTTTTCCCCCATCCGCAATCTTTCCTCACTAACTCAAGGTTCCCCTCTCCTATTAAAGAAATAAACTTCGAGGTATACTCTTGATGACCCTGAACATCGGGAGGTTTTTCTAACAAAAAGTCCCCCCTCGAAGCAAAATGTCCCGAGGTTGACTCGCCTGGCACCAGCGGCGCTTCGCCAACTAGGCAAGAACCAGAGGCGGAACTTCCTCCTCCGTGCCGAACGGGTCCTGGCATAGCATCCATAACTGTAGTAAAATTAGGAAATTGGAGCGGTAATTTGAGCAAGGGCTTTAAAGTTAAAATGATGAAGGACCTAAAGCGGGAAAGGAGAACTCTATGAATGAGGATAGCTACTCAGAAAAGCGAGATCCTCAAAAAAGGGAAGACAAATCTATATATACAGAGAAAGCGAAGACTGTCTGCCTACCCCAAAGGCCAATTAAAAATACTGACTAGGCCATCATCACTTTGGAAAGATGTACCGGCACGATCGCCTCGGTCAATTTATAACTATGTCGCACAATTAATGTTGCCATGCTATATTTCGGGGATAAAAACCCCCCGCACCAACAAGCATCGAGATGGTACCCGATCTCGAGGACCTCTGTCAAGAAGAATATAGGCCCTAAGGAGCCATTGGTATCATTACAAGCCCTGATATGGTACCCAATCTCGAGGACCTCTGAAAGAAGAAGATAGGTCGTAAGGAGCCATTGGTATCATTACAAGCCCCGAGATGGTACCCAATCTCGAGGACCTCAGTCAAGAAGAAGATATGATCTAGGGAGCCATTGGTATCATTACAAGCCTCGAGATGGTACCCAATCTCAAAGACCTCTGTCAAGAAGAAGATAGGCCTTAGGGATCCATTGATATCATTACAAGCCTCAAGATGGTAACTGATCACGAGGACCTCTCTCAAGAAGAAGACAGGCTCTAAGGAGCCATTGGTATCATTGTAAGTCTTGAGATGGTACCCAATCTCGAAGACCTCTGTCGAGAAGAAGATAAGCTCTAAAAACTTACTTATATGGGTTTGACCTCGAGGTGGTACCCTACCTCGAGGATTTCTGCTATTGTAAGTACGGGTTATTTACCCGATCCTCCGGCCCTTGAGCTACCTAAGCCCGAGCAAATTTTCGCTCAAACTACTAATAAACCATTAAGGTTATTTCTCGTCCTCGGGTCGAGTTAAAACCTTCCTCTTGGTTACTTTAACCCAGGGACCATCTTAATCCGGGTGAGCCCTCATCCGGGATCTATTTGCAATTCCTTAAGGCTATTTTCACTCTAAGTTCAAAACAAGTTTTCAGGTCGCTCGAGCTTGAGCGAACTCTCACTTGGGGATTTCTTTCAAAAGTCTAAAGGCTATCTTTATTCTCAGACGTCCGAGCGAGTTCCCCCTCAAAAACTATCGCCAGGTCCTAAAAGGCTAAGTTTCGTTCTAAAATTTCGAAGCCCTATTCTCACTCAACCCGAAATTGGGGGCCACAATGACTTGAGTTTATCAATCCAATACGGGCTCAGTCCGAGGAACGCCAAAGGGTTCCATGGGGTATCATGTTAATCAATCAAAAGCCAGATAAATACTTACACCTGGGCTCGGTATTCACACCGATCGGCAGTGTCATAAACTCAAATTCTTCACAGATGCAAACAAAGGGAAATATAACATAAATCAGAGACAAATCAAAAAAATATCTTTGCATTGATAAATGATGATTACAAAAAGCCCATGAAAGGGCCTTGTACGTGATTACAAAAGCCCACGAAGAGTACATACACAGAAATAGAGAAGCAAAAGTAATAGCTAAAAGTCTAATCTACTCTCGAGGGTAAATCATTGGGAGCAATTCCTTCGAGAATCACTTCTTCGGGGCCTAACCTCGGCCTTCCCAACAGCTTCTTCAACGACGAGGAAGAAGCAACAATAAAAGATGAAGAAGAAGCAGAAAAAGATGAAGAAGTGGCTAGGTGAAACATTTGGCGAGCATGGGTCTCGCCAACGCCATTATTGTGAAGCCACTTCTTAAGATGTTGCACCGGTCGAGATGCAACAGTTAGAAGACGACACTTCCTCACTAAAGTAAAAGGAGAAAAGCACCGCACCGGGTAGTTGAGAGAGATGAGCAAAAGTTCATAGTCCATATATCCTTTAATGCGAAGGAAATTTGAGATTTCTCTCTCATTATTTCGGGCCAACAACAACAAACCAACGTGATCCCACTCAGTAGGAGGAAGCTTAGGGAAATGTCCATGGCATAACTGATGAGAGCACTGTCGTATGATCTTATGGCCACGGGCTTCAAACATGGGAAATTTGGATGAGGATGAAGAGAAAAAAAGGGTAAAAGTCTGTTGAAGAGTGTATGAATGAATTTTTGGTTCAAGGAAGCTCCTATTTATAGAAAGGGTGGCATCATAATCGACAGCGCAATCAACGTCTTTGAAAAACATACCGACATGTGCACTCAATGCGTTTTCAGAAATGGACTGGCGGCGATGTTATCACTTTGGAGAAGGTAAACCGACAATACATTGAATGATTCTGGAAAGGTGAACCGCCGGGACGCCTCAGTTATCGCAAAGGCTTACGTAAAAAGCATGACATCATCACGGGAAGTTTGAGAAGGTGGATATCAAAGTATTTTATTATATTTCACTCAAAGAAATGTGAGGACTATCTGTATACGGTAAAATCGAAGGGACCAATTTTTAGTCATTACGACTCTTCATTAGCACGTTTCCAAAGCCTCGAGACTAAAGTCAAGATCCATACTCGAGGGGTTATCGACAACGACCTTGGGGCAGTACGGATCGATAGTCATGGTAAGAAAGTGGGAAGTTCCCAAGGCACGCGACTAAAGCTGACTAAGTCTAGTAGGCTGGTTCAAACCCGTATCATAGCATTAAATGGATGTACCAGCTTCATATCTTTGTAATAAATGCGTTTTTACTATGTTAGGATTCCCCCTCATATATAAAGGGGATTCTTTTCATGTTGTAAGGATAATCTGATACTCAATATCGAATACACAAGAACATTCTCTCTGCTCTATAACTTAATATATTCTTTTGTTTTTATTACTTATATTTATTGCTTATATGCATTATGTTCTATTTATTGTTCTTTATTTATTGCTCATTATTGATCATAAAAGGCTTCCATCAAAGCTATCATAACTGTTAATCCCCCCTCGATTGCCCTTAGCCGAATATCTGGCTCGACCTCGAGGCCCCGATTTCCAGCTATTTGGTTTGGTCATTATATTATCTATTAACTCTTATCTCATTTTTTAATCTCTTACTTAGAATCTATTTCCTAAATAACTAGTATAAAAATAGATCACGTATTTTTAGAACCATAAAATCAAATCTAATTGTAATTATCACTTTCAAGGTAAACAGAATGGCCTCGTACGGGGATGGCCTTAGCCGAATATCTTTAAAATAGATGGTATCTAAAATGTGGCCCTTGAATCCATATGCAGTTATTGCTCTTCAGCGTTTCTCTGCCGGATTAATAGAGTTTATGCTACATTACTCTACGTATCTGATAAGTTAAACATCAAAGCCTATCAGGCTTACATGATTTGCTCTTCAGGGATTTCTCTGCCAGATTGGTAGAGTTATTGCTAGATATGGTGTAAAGGTACTTGTCTTTTACTTCACTTTTTTTTACTTTTGTTTATAGTTATTCTTTTTTTTTATATAGTAAGGATAGTTATATTATAAAAGTACTAAAAATTATTCATAGTACATAGATTCAGAGAATGCAGCTTGCCACTACTTGGTGGTTCGATACTAGTTACATTCTGATTACCTAGAAGAATTAGCCTATTACAAGCCGATATGTCTAATGACTTTTTACTAGAGTAAGCTATATCCAAATCCTTTGCAAGTTGATAGTCAACAAAATGGGAAAGACTTGAAAGTAGTTTCATAGTCTACTTGCATGGTTGCCAAAAAGAGTCATTGTTTGCATTTGTTGCCAGTAGATGAGCAACTTGGTTTTCTTCCCGGAAGTTATGCCGCAGGGACAGGTCCTTCCGCTGGAGCATCAATAACCTGCATGCATGAATAGTATTAGCCACAATGAAATGATCATTATTGAGAGCATAGAGAGTCTCTGTTGAGTCTGTTTCTATCTCCAGTGAAAATAGATTAAGTTGGGTTGCTATTTTCAGACCTTCATAGATTTCCTAGAGTTCTGTATGAAGAGGTGACATTGCCTTGTCCATTTTTTATAACCTATAACCCATTTTCCTTTACTGTTTCGAAAAACTCCCCCAATACCAGCTTTGTTACCTACTTTTTTGAAAGCCCCATCTGTATTAAGTTTATACCATCCGTGTTGAGGGGAGAACCTTTTTATATTTAAGTTGAATTTATCCATGGAGGATGTGCCAGTAGAGTTGAAGTAAAATAACTCATTGGCAAGGGTGAGAATGTCTTTCATACGAGGGGGTAGTGGGTGTTATTAATATTATTTTTATTCCTGTTGATCCAGATTCCCCATAAGAGGAAAGGAAGGAGATTCTTCTAAGGGATTTTTAGAGGGATGGAGTTTATATCTCTTAGCTTGGTTAGCCAGTGAGTGTCCATATTGATGTTTCTGTTTTTAATATTGAGCTGGCTCCATAACGTTGAGACAATGGGGCAAGAGAGGAAAATAAGGGTGATTGTTTCCTCTTGGTTTTTGCAACTGGGACAAGTTGGATTTATGTTGATACCAATATGATGCAGGTATGAACGACACAGAATCTTGTTATGATTCATTTGCCAGAGGAAATATCTTATTTTATTAGGGCAAGGATGTTTCCATATCCATTCAAAATCAGTGTTATCATTGATCTCTTGGATTAGCAAGTTATAGCAAGTTTTAGAATTGAAGGTCCCATTTGGGCTTGGACTCCAGATTGGGTTTGTCTATATTCTGAAGGGGTAGGGGGATAGAATTGATTTTTTCCAGGATAGAAAGGGGAATGGTGAAAGAGATTTTCTGAAAATTCCAGGTACCATTGTGGTAAAGGTTCTTTATGGGAAGGTTTGCATCGTTTATATTTAGAGGACCCTCAATAATAGTTCTAAGAGGTGGAACTTGAGGGATCCATTGAGTTTTTCAACTGTTAAGATTGGAGGTTTTTTACCGGGAGCCATTAAATACCTTGTTTACAAGCTTCCCAGCATGTAACAACACTTTTCCAAATGAAGGAAGTGTGCTTAGTCTTCTTGTTACAATATTTGTGTGCTAGGAAATTTTCCCAAGGAGAAGAGGTGTTATTAATGAGTCTCCAAGCGAGACTACTTAGTAACACGTTGTTCTTTGTAAGGGCATCCTTCATACCTAGACCTCCTAGGTTTTTGGGCTTACTCACAGTCTTCCAATTGACAAGATGAAGCTTTTTATGACTGAAAGTAGTTCCCCAAATAAAATTTCGTTGAATTTGATCAATTATTTTGATAGTTGTTTTTGGGAGCAAAGTATATTGCATGGCATGGTTTGGAATAGAATTGAGGGTGGCAAGTGCTAGGGTAGTCCTACCAGCTATGTTTAGAAAATTAATCTTCCAATTTGAGAGTTTGGCCCTCATTTTATCTATAATGTATTGGTAATCTTTAGCTTTGGGGGCATTGTTGAGAATGGGGAATCCCAAGTAGTTTCTAAAGTTTTTGGCTATTTTAATGTTAAAACTGGAGGCAATTTCTTTGGTAACTTCAGTAGAACAGTTTTGGGAGAATAAGATCTTAGATTTTTCCCTATTGATCTTTTGACCAAATATATTGCAAAAAGTGTTAAGGCAGTCTTTGATAGAGTGAAGGTTACTCTTATTAGCCTTATCCATGAGGGTAATGTCGTTGGCAAAAAACAAATGAGATAGGCTGGTATTGTGGTTATTGAGTCATATGAGGTCCCATAGTTTGGTGTCAACTTGGTGACTAATAAGAGGGGATAAAATTTCCAAACACAAAATGAAGATATAGGGTGATAAGGGGCATCCTTGTCTGATTCCCCTACTTGGGCAAAGAAGGAGGTTTTAGTACCATTAACCAAAATGGCAATGTTGCTAGTACTGATGCAATTCATAATAAGGTTTTTGATTTTGGGAGGGAAGTAAAAGTATAAGAGAGTTAAATAGATAAAGGACCATTCCAATCTATCAAAGGCTTTTTCCAAATCCAATTTTAGAATCATGTAGCCATTTTTCCCTCTCATTTTCTTAAAGTGTCACATCATTTCTTGGATAATGATGGCATTGTCTGAAGCCCTTCTTCCTTTAAAGAAACTAGCTTGGAAAGGCCTAATAATATGATTGAGGAAGGGTTGGATTCTATTGGCAATGGTTTTGGTAATGATTTTGTAAATAGTGTTGCATAATCCTATGGGTCTAAAGTTTTTAATATTATTTGTATTTGGGACTTTGGGGATTAAGCAAATGTAGGTATTGTTGATAGCAGTAGGAAGATATTAAGTGTTAAAGACTTGACTACATAATTCTATTACTGAATTACCAACAATATTCTAATATTTTTTGATTAAAAAAAAGGGTGTAAACCGTCTGGCCCCGGGGATTTGAAAGGTTTCAAGGAAAAGACTTCCTTGTAAATTTCTCCCTTTGTAAGTTGATTATCTAGGGAAGAGAGATCAATGCTGTTAAAGGATTTAGGGTTATTTTTTATAAGTGCTTAGTTGGAGGTGGAGTAATTAGTTTTAAAAGCAGTTGAAAGTGTGGTCTAGGATTTTGTTGGGATCATTGATCCAATTACCAAATTTATCCTTAAAAATGACAATTTTATTTTTTCTGGCTCTATTGGTTGCACTAGTATGGAAGAATTTAGTATTAGCGTCACCTTCTTGAATCCAGGACATTCTTGCTCTAATTTTTTAATAATCATCTTCTAACTTAAGAATATCTTTGTACTCTTGTTGAATATTATGTTCTAATTTTAGTAAAAAGGCGTTGGATTTATAGTTATTGGAGCATTGAATGCCATTAAGTCTAGCAATAATCCTGGATTTTTTACGATAAATATCTCCAAAATGTTTCCTACTCTATTGAATGATATTACTTTTAAAATCTTGGGAGCTGGCAGTATAATTAGAGAGGCTCCAACTGTTCTTGACTAAATTTATGATGTCCGTATGATGATAACAAAAAGTTTCTAGCCTAAATTTTTTTTCAAAAGAGTTACATTTTATGGGATTACAAGTGACCAAAAGGGGGTTATGATCCGAGTGGATTCTAGGGAGGTGGGTAATTAATGTTTCGGGGAAAGATTCAACCCATTCTTTATTAGCAAATATCCTATCTTATCTTTCTAGAATAAGGCCTTTATTCTTTTTTCTTTTATTAGACCACGTAAATTTGGGACCTTTGAAGCCTAGGTCGATTAGGTTGCAGTGGTTAATAAAGTCCCAAAGGATTTTGGCTCTATTTTGATTAATGATTCTACCTCCTAGTTTTTCATTTGAGCTAAGGACTTCATTAAAATCGCCCTTATTAACCAAGGGCCACTAATTTTACTATGTATATCTAAATTATTATTCCACATAGTGTTCCTAACTTTGTTGTCAGTACTAGCATAAATAGAAGTAAAGTACCAAGATTTCTTAAGGTAGAGTACCTCAATAGTTGCACTAATTTCCTGATTTCTACGTATGAATCTATGACCCATCACCTTGGTGTGATCCCATAAGATCACCATGCCTCCTAACTGGTCATCCGCTGGGATCTCTATCAAGTCAGTGAACCCAAAGGGATTGAGAAGAGAGAGGTGGCTGTCCATCTTAGTCTCCAACAGTGTGATCATACTAGGATGGTGAGTGTCAATAAGATCCCTGAAGCTTAACCTAAAGCTTTCATTGTTACCCCCTTGAATATTCCAGATTATGAAAGTAGTTGATCTATTCATATTTAACTGTGGGTTGTTCAGGTCTCCATTTTCCCTCATTCTTCTTAGAAATATGGGGTTCCTCCTCTGAAAAGGGACGAGAATCATTGCATGCTTTCCTACGGTTGGGTCTGTCGGAGGTCTTATGTCCATTGTGCACTTGTATAGTGCCAATGGACAGTAAAGAATCTACTTCTGCTCTTGCCTCTCCATAAATAGAAAGATTTTTAGCTCGTCTAGGTTCGAATCCTCGACCACGTTTTTTGGGATCAAGTTTACCGGATCAATTTCTTCTTTCATTTCTTGTTTCATTTGATTTTGATTGAGATGGGGGGGAGGGTTTTGCATGGCTGGGACAATTGGAATTTATGGAGGTGGTGGAGGGGTTGCATGTGAAATCCAAGGTGTGAATACTGGATTCATAGTAGTTAGAATCTCCGGGGTGAAGAAGGGCAGATCCACTACCGAAATTTGGTTCTGGATTTGGACAAAGTGTGGAGGCATATTCTAGCTCCCCCTCATTGCATGGACTTGATTGGTGGTCATATTTGGGCTATGGGGTTTAGAATGTTGTTCAATCATATTTGGTTGACATAATTGTTCATAGCCATTCGAACTCCTTCGGATATTAGTTGTGCAATGTAGTGTGAGTTTTGGATTACTATTACAGTTTCCCTCCTTTACAAGGTGATGTTGAATGAAAGAGCATGGCGTAGTAAACCCATCTCCACCCACGATAGTGGTTGGTAATTCTGGGGAAGAGGTGCTTGGATTAGAATTCTCCTTGGTTGGTTCGTTTGGTGTTGGTTCTGGTGGTTTTGTGGAAGATTTGATTCCATGTTTGAGTTGAGTGTTACTCTTTGAAGTTGTATGAGATGGTGGCGTCTTCTCATAGAGATGGGGATTTTGGGCATTCTTGATGGATTTTGGAATATTTAACGGGGACAGAGGATGGTTTGAATTGGTGGAGTTAATGCTTCCTAGGATGTCAATAATTGCAAGATCTTCTTGCATTCAAATTAAATGGCTTGGCGTGTATTTAATAGAGAATACTTTATCCGTGAGGAAATTGGGATGGGGAGACTTTTCATGGGGAATATCAATAGCCATTTGTTCATTGGCTAGGTGTTTGTTGGACAGAGGGTTGTCAGGTTTTGCATGCAAGAGGGGGGAGATAGTTAGGTTATTGTTGCACGTTAGCGGGGGGTTTGGGATAGGGTTAATAGGATTTTCTATGATAGGGGGGCTATTATAAGGTAGGGTGGCATTATTAGAGCTACTAGGGTTTGATTGGGTGTGAGGTAAGGTGGGTGTAGCCGGTATGGGGTGAGTTTGAGTGAGGAGCGGGGAGGGTGGGCCCATAATTTTGTTTAAAATAGATTTAGTGGTAATTTTATCTGCAGTATTAGGAGATTTGTTATTAATTTTTCCAGCATTGTTATGTAGGGTTTTAGGAGTAATTTTAAGGTTAATATTTTTATTAGAAGGATTATGAAAGTTGGACACGTTAGGAGGGAAATTGTCCTTATGATTTGCTAAATTGTCATTAGAGTTAGCTATTTCTAGGGGCCGAAGATTACTAGAGATTTTACTAACAGTTTTGTCATTTGTGGGAGATTGAGAATGATGAGATTTGGTGGTATAACAAAACTTTTGAGAAGATAAAACTTTACGTGACTTGGCTTCAAACATATTAATGCTAATACCTGAATCATGAGCTATCTCTGGCGTTTTTGAATTAATTCTTGGAGGATCCCTTCTTTTACCTCTTTTGAAAAGGACAGTTTGCCACGGACCATCCAGTTTGGTTAGCTCGGATTGAGTAGCTTCTAGCTCCTTGGTGGAAGGTTCCTGTTTGTGGAAGGATTTGGCTTGTGTGCACTGGGATGAAACGTGACCTAGGTGTCCACAAGTTGTACATAATAGTTTTTCACCCTCATAATGAATATGTTGTTTGTGTGTTTCTATGAAGATGAATGGTGTGACTGGTTTATTTAGAGGTAGTTCCACACATAGGCGAGCATATCTCCCTCGTAGGGCTGTTGATGTACAAGTATCAATTTTTAGGAGTTTTCCTATTGAATTTCCTACTTTTTGTAGGATTTCTATGTCATAAAACTATGTGGGGAGTTGGGGAAATCAAATCCAGATTGCTGCGAACGATTGTTTGCTTTAGATGCAACAAAATTTGGAATCCATCTTTGTACTGAGATGAAGTGGCCGTAGACAAACCATGGACCTTTTTGGAATACATTAGCCATGTTCTCTTCTTTAGTGAATCGAACAATATAATAGTCCTCTCCTAGATCGATTAGTGGAAAATTTTCTGATGGTTTCCAAAGGTCTATTAACTTCTTTTTCAACAAGTCATGTGTGATCCTCTTCCCTTGTAACTTGATGATCCTCCTCCATGGAAGATCTATTCTTTGTTTGTCTTCATTAGTGATAGGTACTAAGATGTTGTGCTATGGGAGGGAGTTTGGGGTTTGCTTGGGATATCTGTGTCGTAGTGTAAGTCCATCGGGACTTGTTGAGGAGATGGTGGATCATGGGTGAGTTCTAGGTTAAGACTCAATTTATTGCTAAGGAGTTTGTCCTTAAAAGAAGTAGAAATTTTATATGTGGATTTTACTATTAAGGGGTTAGTGGATTGGTTTATGTCGGGAGGTTTGGGAGGAA
Organism: Nicotiana glauca; assembly: GCA_026770625.1. Taxonomy (NCBI): domain Eukaryota; kingdom Viridiplantae; phylum Streptophyta; class Magnoliopsida; order Solanales; family Solanaceae; genus Nicotiana; species Nicotiana glauca. Next base: position 60,440 of record MU786532.1, on the reverse strand, counting down.
TTGCTACAGAATCGACTGTTGGTGGTATTCTAGGACACTGGTGGTGTTCCTAAGGCTTACTCGAGAGAGAAATCTGCTTATAGTTGTTCTTAATCTTTGTAATTGTTTAATTGTGCGTCAAAGTGCGATATTCAAAAGTCATAATTTTAATTGGATGGTCACAAGTTCGAACTGAAGCTGCACAAGGAACGTTCCTCATTTTCCTGTTAACTGCGAAAGAAAAGAGGAAAAAGATTAGGATGATTAAACAAAAAATCTACCATCTAAAAGCTTGAATGACAATTTAAAATGAAAGCATGCTAAAAGCGTGCATGGCAATTTAATATTTAATATGGCAAGCATGTATCAGATGAGTTAGGTGAATTCCGTTAGCAAGGAACGCAAAAATGATACACAAATCAGTAAAATGGCTACAACTATTTTGTTGGCAAAAGTCTTAAAAAAGGGTGTAGTTAAGCGAAATCAAATAGTTTATGAGCAAGTTTAGATATTTTTCCTATAGAGTAGAGTTGACAGCAAGATATTGAGAAATATCGACAACAAATTCGCTTTAAGAATAATGAGATGATTTTAAGATACTAAAAATTGAGTTCATTACTTATATGATCACTTAATTAATTATCTAAATTATAGACTAAAGTAGATGTTCTTTCGTTTGTGTAGGCATATAAATTTTATTAAAACCTTAAAATAATTGGGACTATATTTTAAATTCAAGATATATTAGTTCAAGTAAATTTATTGAGCTAATATGATTTGATTAATTATTTATAAAAGAAAATCTCACTTTATACCCATTAAGCCCAAACTATTTATCCTTAAATACCCAAACCTAAACTATTTACTTTTCCTACCTATGCAACCAAGACTATTTACCCAGCCCACATGATTTCTTGATATCGGATCCATGTCATATTAAGAAGATCTGTGATTTGGCTTATCAAATTGACCATCACGGTTATGGTAGCGATTTGTGTATATATAAACAGAATAAATAATATCTCCTATGACTAGAATTTAAATAGGAATAAAAGCGACAATACTTGCATAAAAGACCAAAAGGCTCTATTATATATTACTATTACTTACATCAATTAATACTACTATTTGTTAATAATATTTACTTCTAAATACAACAATTGCTAAATATTAATTATCATTTATTATCTATAAATTATTTACGAACAAAATTTAAACAAGAAAGGAAGGTGAAACGACCTATATTACTCCTCTTTTTTTCTCTATATTGAATGTTTTTTGTGATTTATATTATTCATATAGAATTTCACTTAATTATACAATTGTTTTCTTTTTACTTTTTCTGTATGTATGTACGTCTTATATGTAACGACCCAATCAGTTGTTTGCCTTTTTAGAACTCTGTTCCCCAAAATAAAACTCTCTATGCTCACTTTAACCAATTCACGACCTGTGAGGATGGTTGGTTCAGGATTTAGAAGAGCTTGGATTGAAACATACACATTTAACTCTTTAGGATTTTCTTAAAAGGCTAAGTTTGACTTTAGTCAATATTTTGGGCAAACGGGCTCGGATTCATATTTTGACAATTTCGGAGGGTTCGTGGAAAAATGTGGGACCTGGGCGTATACCCGGGATCGAATTTCGAGGTCCCTAACCCGTGTAATAAATTTTTATTAGAAATTATTAATCTAAAATATTAAGGATTTAAAGAAACTAATTAGTGATTGATTTCATGGGTATCTGACTCGTATGTTGGTTCTGAAGCCCGATAAAAGTCCAAAATATCATTTAAGACCTACCTGCAAAATTTAGCGTCAATCCGAGTAGTTTAAGGGCATTTTGGCCCGTTCGGAGAAAATTAAGAACTTGAAGTTCAAATGTTTGATCCAATTGGTTGTAGGGGGTGACGCTTAGATTTAGTGTTGTTAAGATTTGAGTAGGTCCGTTTCGTGATTTTAGACTTGCCAATATATTCGCGCGGGGGGGGGGGGGGGGGG